>JAHREE010150501.1:0-42658 GCA_033628505.1 Tringa tobata
ACCCCTCACCAGCCCCATTGCCCTTCTCTGGACACACTCCAGCACCTCAATGTCTTCTTTGGAGTGAGGGCCCCAAAACTGGACACTATTCAAAGGTGGGACCTCACCAGTGCTGAGGACAAGGGGACCACCACCGCCCAAGCCCCGTTGGCCACACTGGTCCTGACACAGGCCAGCATGCTGGTGGCCTTCTTGGCAACCTGGGCAAGCCAGGTCCCTTTCCACCAAGCCAGCTTTCCAGCCAGTGGCATCCATGGGGGTGGTGTGACCCAAGAGCAGGACTTGGCCATGTTGAACCTCACACCGTTGGCCTCATCCCATGGATCCATCCCGTCCCGATCCCCCTGCAGATCCACCCTACCCTCCATGGGACAGACTCTCCCACGCGACGCGGTGACAGCCCCGGTGCTCGGCCGGCGAGAGGCAGGGAGAAGCCTTTTGGTCGTTGGAACATTCAGAACGATTTATTGAAGTCAACCTCAAGCAAAAGTTCAAATCAGTGGAATGTCATTAAAAACCTTTCCAAATTAATCCTCACGGAAGCAAAAACACATCTGAATTCCAAAGTATTTGTAAAATAAAAAAGGCGACATCTCAGTAAATATAATGTACAAAAATTATATGTTCCTACCATCACAGACATTCAGTAAGAAGCTAAAATATTACAGGCAATTCTAGGTATACTATGACTAGTCGACAGTAAAGCTCCCTATGTACAGGTTAACCAAGTTTTACAGGTTTCACACTATGCAAGAGAACATGGGCCCAACAACAAAACCCCCCAAATACGGGATATCTCAAAGTCTATGCGGCAACATCAAGTCATGATACAGTAATGCCCCGTGGAACATCGCAGGGAGAGTCCACACCACGTCCTCAGTGCCCAGAGCCCGGGGGGCAGCCCCCCCAGAGCTCTTCAGATACCGACTGCAGTGAATATCGATGCTTTTGCTATTAAAGACTCGAGTGATTTTCGTTTAAAATTAACATTTCACAGAATCTACAAAGTTTTGTTACAGATAAACAAAGTCTACGGAAATAACGACTCTACAAAGGTGATGGGTACGGGGGGGGCGCGGGGGGACGGGGAGGGGACTCCGCAGGGATCTGTGTTGTGCAACATCGCTGGCCGCCCCCCCGGCCCCCCAGCGCCGCCGTAGCACCGTGTTGTCTGTGGCAACGCCATCGGCTGCTTGGCGAAGGGAAAGTGACACCAGAACTGAGATACAGCCCCACCAGCGACAGGAAACGCGCTCTTCCTCCGGTCCCTTCGTACCCAAAGCGAGTGAGAGCTGCTGGAAGGGGCCGTGGCCCCCTCCCGGGGCTGGCAGAGATGGGGGCGAGAGGGGGCATCTCCCCCTTCTCCCCGTGCGCAGCCCCCGCCAGGCCAGGAACCAGGGGGGCGAGTCAATGGCTTTGGCAAATTCATCCATTTTCCCTTTTTTTTTTTTTTTTTGATTTCCCGTGGATCACAGGAGTCTCGGGGGCAAAGCACAGAGTTTCAGCTCCAGGACCCCCCCTCCAGAGCAGGGACAGCCCCGCACCGGGGGTGGGGGGTGACCACCCGAGCTCCCAGCTCAGGAGCACAACAGAAAAGCAAACTGCTTTTTAAATTTTTTTTTTCTTTTTTTTTTTTTTCTTTTTTCCTCAGAACAACACCATGACTACATCCAAAGTGTAGGAGTGTATCGTAAGTGCAAATGGTTTTGCTACACAAAGGAGGAGGGAAGGGGGAAAGGGGACGAGGGGCCGCAGAGCGAAGGGGCAGCGCGACTCCCGGGCACATCCCTCGTGCGACACCATCACCCCGTGAACACACACGCGCCCGGGAACACCCTCCCCTTCGCCAGGGACCCCCCAGCCCCCTGGGGAACAGCGGGAGCAGAAAGTAACTGCAGGGAGGCCAAAGACAGGGTGGATGCAGGGTACAAAAAGGGGTACGTATAAATAAAACCAAAGCTGTGTAAGGAACCGCAGAGCTTCAAGTACGTTAAACCCTGAATTCGATGAGGCAGAGGTTTCAATGTTAAAGTGACTACTTCGTACCAGGACACCCCCCGCCCCCCCCTCCTCCCCACCCACCTATTTCTGTAAAGTTTCCATATATACAGATTTTATGCTCATTGTTAATTACGTCTAGTAATTGTGTCTTTCCCATTCCAGCCTGAAATTAAGATACCAGAAGTTAGGTTTTTTTCAGAAGAAAGGCCAAAATTAAACATTCCAGCCCCGTTACTCCATTATAACAGACTCTCCGAGACCGAGGTGGTGACCAGAGAAGGTGATTTCCCCACAAAATTGCCTTTTCTCATTCTCCTTCCTGAGCTGCAGAGGCCTCCAGCAGCCTGGCCAGAGGACAATGCAGATCCCAGCGCTGCAATAGCCCCGTGCGCGGGAGGGGGCAGTGACCAGCCCCCACCTGTGCCAAGGTGCCACCGGAGAGAAAAAGCTCCAGAAAACAACAAAATCCGGTGACTTTGCAGCCCGGCTCCGACGCGCCAGCGCCCGAGTCAGGCGCTCGCAAAAAATTAAAGCAAAAGTAAAGGAAAAGTGTGAGGGTGCCTCCTGGGAAGGAGCAATCGACAGGCTCCAATGCCAGATTTAAATTCTCAACCAAAATCACCAAAATCTGTGGGTTTCTTCCAGGGCTCAGCACGGAACCACCAAAGCATCCAACATTAATGACCTCGTTTTAGAGCCCACCCGCATTTACTGTGGCAGTAACGCCCCCTATGCTGATGCCAATTAATCAAAACAGCTGATAAATCCTTTCCTTACAAAGGAATGGCATTATTGTTACTCAGTTTGCAAAGAAATAGTTAAAAAGTGTATTTTAACATTGTGTTTAGCATAAAGAACAAACTCCCCCAGTTACCAAGATATGCTGAATTAACTATTTGCTTATCTAAGAATGTTAAAGTTTTTTGAAAGATTCACCTTTTCTCCAACAGCGTGAAACCCAGCTCAGACTGGTTTATAATTTGTACAATTTATGAAAAAACAATCTCCAATTCTCCCTTTCCAGCCCAAGCCAGCTGTTGGCTACTATTAATTTTTTTTTTTTTTTGGTGGAAAAAAGGAGCACCTGTAAGAAGTTGGAAAACCCAGCTCAGCAGGAGACACCCAGCGGCACAGGGGGAGCAGCACCTCCCAATTCACAGCGTTTTACAAGGTTTTAAGCCTTTTCTGAACCTTCAGTGACACTTGGTGCCCCCCCATGTCCCAGCAGCAGGTGCCGGGTGGTGACTCTCGTCCCCTCCCTGCCATGGCCTGGTGCTGTCACACCGTCCCCTCTGGTCACCACGTCACCGCATGGAAAACACAGCAGCTCTGCCAGACTCGGAATGCTCCGAGAGAAAAATAATCATTCAAACATCACCAAACCCAATAAATAACATAAAGCAAACACGTCGGGCCTTGCAGACGCGGCAGCAAGAGCTACGTTTGGAATTTCTGAGAAGGCTCAGCACCCCCAGTAAGAGCTTAGAAAGAGACATTTATCACACAAAATGTTAAGAAAAATAAAATCCTTTTTGTAATTTTTTTTTTTTTTGTAAAAAATACCAAAATATAGCACTGCTTTCAAGCACGAGTAGTGTTTCAGACATTCACTGTAGAACGGACCACAAGGTGAAGTGCTTCAGAGCCCCCCCCGTGCCATGAACTGACCCATGAGACCTGTGCAGCTCATCGCACCCCAGACACCCCAGGGGTGCGGGAAAGGCGGCTGCGGAGGTTCCGGGATGAGCTGCCGGGTCAGTTCCATGGCACAGCGGCTGCTCCAAGAGATTGTAGTGTATTCTGTAATTTTACAATTGCACACACACAAAAAAAATCCCCCCCTGTACATAAATCTGAGGCGGAGAAGGAGCCCAGGCAGAGGCCAGCCGTGCTCCGAGATCCCACCTGGGCTTTTCCAGCCCAACGTTCCCTTGGACTGAGAAGTCACCACGTTCCCGTAGGTTCAGGTACCCAGTTTTCCAGAGACAAGGTTCTCAGTTCTTAATTCGAAGGCTTAATTTAGCCAGATGCCAGCAACACTTGAGATTAATTCTTTTCATTCCTGATTGTTTCCAATACCCATTAGCAAAAACCAGCACAAAGTCAGCGAGTGTCAGTGCCCAGGACCCTCTCGCTGTCCCAGGGCAGGGGGGGACACAGAGCGCTCTATGAGACCCAGGCCTGGGGCAGGAGGGTCCCTACAGAAAAACTTCAGCCTGGGGACACTGGAACCCCCGCAACTCCTTGCCCAAGGAATGGAGGAGGACAGGTTTTGGAAAGAAAGTCTGGAGCAGGAGCCTGCCTCGGCTGCTCCTAAAGCCTCACTGAAGGAGGAAATCGAGAGAGAACCATCTCCTGAGGCTGAAGGTGGCCCCATCACCCAGACACAGAAATACCCTGTTTGTTGAAATGCTGAGATTTTTCTCAGCTCCATTGAGATTGAAGTGAGAACATCCTTCTCAGCACAAAAAAGAAATCTAAACATTCAATCAAAACAAAACATGCACGTGGGTCGGATTCCTTCCACACTCACGTCTCTTTTGAAGCTAATGGGAGTGTGAGAGGGCGGGAACACGGAATCACAGTAACACACTGCCCTAAAACTAGCGCAGAGGTGGCGGGTGACAAACACACACGCACAGAACAACCCTCCTCCTCACGAAGCTGGGGCAGAGCTCCCACTGCCAGGACAAAGCCCTCAGTTCCGAGTGAGCTGCCGTAAGGCACCGGGAGACTCTGCTAACTAAGGTTTTCCAAACGAGGTGGGATAAAGGAACGACCACGGCGCAAATTAAAGCTCCTTCTGAATCCCCAGCGTCTGCAAACACTGATTACAGCTCTTGAGCAAGGAACCACGACTTCTCCCCTCCTTAAACAGCGCAAGATCTTGTGTTACAAGCACTTCCAAGCAATCACACGCCTGATTTCTTACAGGAAACGCTTTACAATAGTATGGATAAGTTAACACGACACAGAACCTACCTTCTCAAAACGCCTTTGAAAACAAGTACTGGAATGGAGGCATTTCAGGGCCACCTGGTCTGAAACCCTCGTCTGTCCGTATGGCATCTCAACGTCACACAGAGCGGGGAGGCTTTATTCTTTTCACAAACTAGACATAAAGTTATGTTGGCTTTGCTATTTTGCTTTTAAAGACACGTTGACTGATCAAAACCAGATCTTCAACACCCTTTAAAATTTAAATAAATAAATATGTTGCTATGCTTTGCTTTCTACACTCAAAGAACATATTTTAAACGGAATATTCTTTTCACTGTCAAAAGGTCTACGTTTTGCTTTGAAGGCCAAGACGTTTCTGGTTTCCGACGGTAAGAGCTGCTGTAGCACATTCAAGGGTAAAAGAAAGACCAACCAAGAAAGCCCAACCACCACTGCCTGCTCCTGCTCGCTACCATCAAATGGTCCCGGTCCCAGCTCCTCGCGACAGCTCCGATGACAAAGACTGAATGTGTCAGAGCAGTCTCTTCAGGTCCCTCGCCCGTTCGCCCCTCTGCTCCCCTCCTCTGCTTGTTTTTAACCAAATTCACTCCTTGGCTTCTTCTGCAGGATTCTGTGGTTCCAATTTGCACTTTATCTTGCTCCAGTACTCGGGTGCCACGGGAGCTTTGGGGTCATGTGCGGAGCAGCAGAGACGGCCGTCCAGCGCCGATGCCACCAGCGCTCCCTTCTCGTGATCCCTACAGAAGGAGCGAGGGCAGAACTCGCAGAAGGAGACCGCGGGGTTGCTACACACGTCGCACTGGTGCCACGGACATTCCCACTTTCCTGTGGATGGGAGGGGAAGGGAGAGAGAGAGAGAGACAGAAACCTGAGGTTAGTGCGTTTCGGGGACAGCACTGGCCTTTAACCCTAACTCCATGTTGTGAGTGTTCAGATAAACGCAAAGGAAGTTGAGAAAAATCAGCTCTTACTGTAGCTGCTACTTCTGCTTCTCATTTACAGCTCTCTGACTGGAAACAGTTCTTAGTCATTTCACATTTTTTAGGCCCCACTTGGCCCAAACATTGCTGCACGCAGAACCAGAGCTTAAAATGGCCTGAGCAACGATCAACCTCCTCTGGCGTCGAGGCACCAAGTGTCCTTGCAAGACACAGAGTTTGTTTTGTATGTTTTTCTTCTTCGTGAGCAGCTCTCATTGATCTGGACACAGCTCGCTCAGATGGAGATCTCCAAAATAAGCTTTAGCTCAACGGCAGCCTACTTTGACGTAGAAGACGGAACACATTAGTTTTGAAAAATAAGTGAGAAATGGCTCAGAGAAGCACAAGTTGTTTGAAACAAAATGTTTGAGCCTAAACCCCCCTCAGATCCCTCAAAGCCTTCAGACACATACCCATGTGAGCGTGTGCTGAGCCCTGCACTGCAGAGCCAGACCCAGCACCACAAACGTTCTGGCTGCTGTGCCCGAGCCGCGCTGCAGTGAACCCGCCTGGGTCCTGCCCACGGTAGTGACCTACCTCACGCTGCTGCTGGTGCCGGCAAATACGCTATTTTGAGGATAACTTCCATGATTCTAAAAGCACTTGACAGACCCAGCTGCATTCATGGCAGCCTTTTGGTTAATTGAATCATAGACTAATCTGGAATTCCAATTATTTTCACCAAAGTCTTTGGAATCAAGAAGATTAAAGAGATAAGGACTTTACAAAATCCTGCAATCGGATTAAGGTGTTGTATTGATGAATAATTTGAACTCTGGCTACAAAAAGCTTAACATGGACCCAGTCAAACGGATGATCCACGCCATCAGGACTCAGTAGATAATTTGAACACATTTACTGATTAATCACACCCTGCACATCATGCTTGCTACGGCAGTGGCGTCTGAACTGTTGTTTGATTTGTGCTTGGTGACCTTAGGACACTGAGACGATGTTTTATGAGAGGAAATTTGATCCAAGAAAGAGACGCAAGAAAAAGAACACAGGAAGTATCCCAACACCTCCCTGTCCATGGCTTCTCGTTTAGGAACACTGACACCCGGCGTCCTGCTGAGAGCGAGGGGTGTTGCGAAGGAAACGTGCTGCATTTAATGTAACCGAACACACCGCGTTTCAGCTCAACACTGCCCCGCTGCAGGAAGGAGAGGGTGAACAGGCACCATGCCACTGCTCTTACCAAAGGGTGGTTGGGTCAGGTTAAGGCATAGGAGGTGGTACGCTTTGGGACAGTCCTTTTTGTCACACATGACCAGTTCTCCCCCATCTCCGCACTGGAAACAGTTGTCCTCGTGCATCTGCTTCTGTTCTGTTTTTATTTTCCGTTTCTTCTGCTTTAATTTGGCATTCTTCACCTTCTCTTCATTTGCTGTTGCAAAAGCTGTCTAGTGATTACACAGATCAGAGCAGACAGTCACTCCATAAAGCCCTTGCATTGAAATGAATCTAATCAACCTTGGGTTATTATTTGCATGAACTATGCTCAGATTAAATTCACATAAGTTTTTAAGCTATAGAAGCCAGGAATACCCTCTTGCATGTATCTGAATTAACACAATTGGGTAAATTGACTTCACCCTGGACATGAGAGCACCATGGTGCACAAATCTTTAGAGACTGTCGCTGGTGGAAAGCATTACAGAGATGAACATAAAGAGTTAAATAAACCCAACACCTCTCTTTGCCCTTTTCTCTCTGGTCTCTGGATTTGGGATAAGATGCTTCAATTTTCATCCATGTACCTTTGGCCGCACTCCCAGGAAACCACTGCAATTCTCAGCTCCACAATGACACTCGGTCCTGCCATTGCCCAGGCAATCCAGGTTGTAATTAAACGTTAACTCCATTCCTAAAACGTAAAGAAAACCAGTTGACCCACACGGCCAAGTTGGGAACTCAGCCGTTTCAGGACAAAAGCACACACACAAAACGGTGCCACCTTCTTACCTGCAGGAATGTCACAAAGAGCAAACAGTCCGACTCTAATGTCACCGTTCACTGTCCATTTCTGGGTTTCACAGTTTGGATTACAACTATGGTTCATAAAACGAGAATAGTTTCCCTTTGGGCCAGCGTCTATTATCCGGTCCTTCAAATAAAAACACAAAGACAAACTTAGTACTTACAAAGAAAAATAAGATTTTCTGCTGACTAACGGTCACAATAAAATACAAAAGCAGCAAAAAATACGTTTATTTTAAGGCAGTGAAGCGGTGAGTTTTCCCCACAGAGTTAGTTTTACAAAAAAAGTGTCTGAATAATTGCGCTTCCAGATGTGAAACAGGCAGAGAGTGCACAGCCCAAGGTACAGGCTTTGGGTGTCAGCTCTTCACTGTTCCATTTGAGGGGTTACCCTCAAACCCGGAACGATGCCTCTGCCAGCATTTTGCCCCCAGTTTCAACCACAAACAGTTTGTATTGAACAAAGAGCAATATTTACCTTGGTTACGGTTAACATATAAAAATTGGTTACGCTGTTCTCGTGTGCACGTTTAATCCGCAGCCGGCACTCCTCCTCGTCAATCAACTCCCCAACGTACTCATTCACAAATTCACCCTGAGAAGTGAAGGAGAACAAAAAGAAGAAATCCATGTTTACTGCTTCTTATGACAATAAAGGGAGGCAGCAAAGAAAAAAGCTGTTTCCTATACAAATACGCTCTAATCCTCACAACAAGCATTATACTTTAAGCATGGAGGAGGCAAGCCCTGCCTGTGTGCACCAAGGATATGTTGTTTAAGCAAAAAGCCCACTCAAAATACAAAGGCAGCAGATTTTTTCTGTATTCCCTACACAGGTTGGATCTGTTTTCCCATAAAACCACCTGATGGCCACCATAACCTTCATCCTTTGCAATTCTACCTTTTTAATGCTCCTTTTCGTCCTGAGGCCCCACCCGCGTCGATCGGTTTTTATGATCTCAGCGTCAGGGTAGAGCCTTTTGGTGAAGCACTGGTTCTGGCAGCGCTCCCCCGCGGGGCAGACCTGGGGGTGACACTCGTACTGCAGCATCCTGTTGAGACACTCCGACTCCAGCCCACAGGGGTTCTCGTCCGATGGCTTGCAGTTACAGCGGGGGATCTCCGACAGGTCCGCCACCTGGATCTGAACCTTCCCGATCACCTTGTTGGACTGCAGGACATGGGAGGAAAAAAAAAAAAAAAAAAATAAATGAAGATGACAGTGCACAAAGGACACAAACTCAGCAGCTTTATTGGAGGCCAAGCATCAACTGGCACCAGAACGCAAGAAAATAATGTCATATATACATCATTATTTGTCTTCTAGACCCTTCTGTGTCCCAACAAATGCAGTTCCTGCAAATCAGAAGCAGACACATGTGCTTTTACGGAGGACACCTGGTGCCACTCAGCTGGGCTGGGGACACACACTCCTCAGAGAAGCCAGTAATAAGCAATTTGAGTGAAGAACAGTAAAACTCATTACTCCAGGCGGTACAACATGAGTCTCTCCCCAGTAAAGTTACTGGTTCAGGAGCTTATCAGTACATCACTGGGTTCTTCCAACTAAACCTGGAAACATGAAAGCAACACCACCAGCCCCACGTGTCCAAAACTGCTGGCAAGAGCTCGACCGCAGGAGGACGAGCAGCCGGGATTCCCACTGACACCCAGTTCAGCATCAGCAGAATCCAGTCAGGTGTAACAGCCAGCACGGGTCTGGGAGTTTGCAGCCAGCAAAGTTCTACCTTAGGTAAAAATGCTCTCCAACCATTAATTCTCTTTCACAAGTACTCTGCTAAAACAATGTTTTATGGTACTATAACAGAACAAAAGATTCCTGAAAAGAACAACAAAATCATTTATTTCAATTTCCTTAAGCTTAAATTGTTGCAAATATTGGTTTAAATACATAGATTACAGAATGAAAACAGGAAAATGAAGAAGGCAACTCACTTTAATGTGTTTATACGGTGGGGGTTTCCTTGAATTCCTTTCAATTTCTAATGCCTCTTTGCTTTCTCTTTGTGCTTTCAGCTCCTGGAAGCGCTTTGCTGCTTCTTCAAGTGCTGTGTGAGGGAGTTCAGAATAGAAAGCAATTAGCACCAGATGCTGTTAATCAAATATATACATGTATGTATTTAATTATTTTTTTTTTTTAATTTTTGTAAAGGCTAGGAATAGAAGTCTATAAAGAAAAACAAGCTGGAAATGAGTTATTGCAGTACATCATGAATCCATCGTCAGGACTTTGCCGTAGGTAGGGAGACACCGAGCAATGATCCCGTCCATGCAGCAGAGCCCAGGCTCCAGCTTAGCATCTCCCAGTTTGTGGAAGAACTGAGCTTGCCCACAACGATACACAATGAGTAGGCACTTAAAGAAACATATTTTTATCCGCAGTCAAGGAATCTACATAATGTTTGCAGTTTTACATGAACACAGAACACTAGTCACATAATATTCCCATGCAGGTTAAGTGGTGATGGAGACACAAACATGTGGAAGTTTTTCATAAACCACTATAAACTTTGTTTGATTTTACCTTTCTTGAAGGTCTTGTTAATACTAGTTTGCCCCTCAGCAAAGCTTTTATCTCCTTCAACATAAGGGAAAACTCTGCCCTGGTGTACCCAATAGTAGTCATGTGAACCAAAGAAAAATACTGGGAAGTCCCCGATATCATGTTTGAGGCCCTGTATGTTGAGAGGCACAGACCTGGGATTGCAGATCTCTGCTGGCCACCACCTGGAAAGTAGGAAAACAATAAAAGAAGGATGTAAGTTCCTTGAATTATGGCCCCAGCTTCCGAGTCTGCCTGACTGGATTGAGAAATAAAAGGCGGTTTTCCTTTCCTAAAGAAATGAACCCCTTCCTCATGTGATCCAGGATCCCTTTGGCAACACCTGGGAAGCACCAGGCAAACACAGGAGAAGTTCTTAGTCCAGATTTCTGAAAAGCCTTGTAGGAACATACGTGGCACAAGAGCAGACTTGTAAGATCACCTATAAATGCCTGTATTCCTGCAGTGGACTAAGAGCAAACACAAGCTTAGGACATCCTGGGTCTACAGGACAGCCTCTGGTTTGCCATGTCCCTGTCACAGCAAACACAAGCGCAATCAAGTGTCCACCATCGGCTGGAAGAAGCAGGAGAATTGAATTTAAAGGGCGACATCAAAGTCTGACACAAAACAGATGTGCTATTGTATTTCTAGTTCTTGTTTACAAAGACTGAGCTGCTTTGAGTTATCTCCCTGGAATTCTATAGCACATTAAAGACACCCAAAGCATTAAAAACCAAAACCAGCCAACTTGCCTGTAATTTCCAAGCTTGACCCAAACGATCTGCTTGTACCGCAGCTTCTTGCCAGCTTTACAGTCATTGCAATTCCAGCAGCCCTCGGGCATTTCTATGTTGAGACACTCGGGGTGGAAGGAAGCTGGGCAGGACTCACAGCACAACAGTTTGCCACCTTTAAACAAAGAAACCCTGCTTGGTTTATAGGAGTAAGGACCGGCTTCCCCTGCGCATCGTAACTGCCCTTCACAGCACCCATGTCTGTTCTCATTGGGCTCACAGAGAATGTGGCAAAGGAGAGGGATCGAGTCAAACTTAACAATGTTGGTTAAAAAAGACTGTACTGCACCAGAGACTCACCAACAGGCAGCAGAGTGGTTTGAAACAGAGGGTAAGTTGGTGGAAGGAGCGACATTCCCAGAGGAAGTGCTGCATCTGGGAGCAGCGCTGTGAGCCGTGATTTCTTTGGGGATGGCCCAAATCCCTGGGTTTATTTCTTTGGGGGTGGCCCAAACAACAACAAATCACCAATTTTTTTAAGAAACACATTTTCAACCCACATTGCTATGACTGGATCCCTCAGCAACCCGCTTGTGTGCATGACCCCCACAGCCTATAGGTTGATCAACACTTTTCTGTGCCAAGGACCTTATAAAAGAGTTGTAATAAGTCTCTTTATTCCACATGAAGGAGTTCACTAGTATGAGCACAATCCATAAAGCAAAACGAGACACCCCATCCCAAAAGTCCCTTTTGAGCACAGAGGAGATCTCAGCGCAGCAGTTAACGGTGATTTCTGAAGTTCACAATGATTTGGACCAAAGCGGGTCTGTATCTGGCAGCCACCCTCAGTGAACAAAGCAGCTCATACAGTAAGGCTTGATGCATTACATATATAAAATATCACACTATGTGTAAGTATATGAAATATAAATACACATTTTTATATGTATATAATTTAAAAAGAAAAAAAAAGTTTTTTTGTCCCAGGTGGAAAATCCAGGAGAGATTTGAGAGTATTTCAAGCAATTTTCAAGCACACAATATCAAAAGAAGTGTGAATAGTAAGTTTCCAACATTTACCAGAAAATCTTGTCCACCTATAGACCTTCAAAAACATCACTGCATTCACTGATTGTTGTATGTCACAAGAAGCATTCCTTAAACAAATCATTGCATGACCAATACTGTATTTCCTCTGCTAAAAAACATAAAATCCAACCATATGGATTTTCCAGAGCTCCCCAAACCCATAGTAAGATTTTAACTTTTAAAATTATTTTTTTTTGCAAGTGTTACTTCAGAGGAAATACAGCCCCAGTGTAAATTACTGAAACATCATCCAACATGGGAAAATGCCAAGAGATGCAAAAAATCAAACAAAATCAAACACAAAACTTTCGGTGCTAAGCGAGAAAACAAACCAACACTCTGCTCTCAGGATGCATTAGTAAGATATTGCTCAAGCTAAGCGGAGGGCTCAAAATAATTCTTGTTTTCAGGAATTCCAGGAGCTACTGAAAGCCATCAGTCTAGCAACGTTCAAAATAACCTGACTTTAGAGTGGTTAATGGGGCACCAGTTCTGAACGCTCTCAGGAAATCAAATTTCTGTGGGGAATAAAACATTCCATCTGAGTATGCGATGCAGACAAGAGTGATCTCCCCAGGAGGTCTGTGAGATGCTGCAGCACCACCCACACCAGAATAAAGCCCTCGCTGTCCCCAGAGCCAGGGAGGTCTCTGAGGGGACAGAAGGCTCCCTGTGGCCCAGGCTGGCAGGGAGGGGACACGGCCCCGAGGACAAAGGGACACAAATGCGGGCAAAACCTCACTGCCCAGGTCCTCGGATGGACACGGGACCCCCCCACAGCCATCCTGAAAAATCCTTGCTTCTCCCAGGCTCGGCATAAGCCACCCCGAAGGTGTGAGACACAACATCCCCCCTGCGCTTCCAGATAAAAAAAGATCAATTTAAGCAGCTGGGGCTACTGAACTGCACAAGATCGAGCTCTACTCGCCTCCTCTCCACTGTGTAAACAGCTGCCCTGGAGCTGGACTAGCCTTGGCCAAAGTGACTTAACCTCTCTCAAGGAGAATTTAGTGACAGTAATTATTTTAAGCCCTTTTGTAATAATAATAAAAAAAAATTGCCAACAACATGAACACACGCTCACAATAACCAATGAGTGAAGGTCACTGAAAAGCAGTAAGTGGTGCTGGACAAGCAGACATTTCTGGTGTGATTCAAAGAGAGAGAAATAATAGAAAAAGCAAAAGTAAATTAAAGAGAAAGAAACTATTTTGGTTACCTTTCTCACATTTCTTTTTGGAAGCTGACGAAGGAGGAGGAATCATAGGTAATTTCATCAACTCAGCACGATTTGATTCATTCAGAAGGTAGTGGGACTTATAGGCATATGAACTGAACAGGGGGTCTGAATGGTCCTGCACTACCAGCCCTATACGAAACAAACAGAAAGAGATGAGTTGCAATGAAACTACCCATGATTCCGAAAAGGAGAAAATAAAATAAACCAAAACGAACACCTCTAATGCATTTCTGTGCCGATGGAAAAAAAGATAAAATGAAAGAAAAGAAAAAGTCTGACAGAAAGTTTCTTCGCTAAGAAAGAGGTTATGTGTTTGAGAGACTAAATTAAAATGGCTCTGGAAAACCTATGATGAATACGCTGCTTCTAAGTGGAATTTCAATTGTGCTTTTACCCTTAATTTGTGCATTTATGGAAAAGCACAAGAAAAGTAACCGACTTTATATCTGCATGAACCACCCTCCCTCCCAAAAGCAAAAGGCAAGCGAATTGAAGAACTGGGGGTGACGGTCGCTGCATGGAATCACAGGCTCTTGGTTGGGGCTACAAACTGACAAAGCAGATGCTGGACACAAGATCTCCCCATCCCACTTACTGCAAACCTCTCTCTAAGATCTACCTGGGAAAGGACTTTGTCTTTATAATTGCATTGGAAAAACCAACAAGGGGGGAGTCAGTGATTCTGCACGGGACCAGAAAGAATGATGGAAGCTCTGCCCTAAGCAGTTTGTTTTCAGAGAAGCTCCCCCAGCCCTGCCCTTTCCAGCACCCGATTAACTCCTCGGAGCTGTCACACTTTCTGCTCTCCTACAGAGATGTCAAACCAGCCTCAGAAATCCAAAGGCCTTTCTCCACCAAGAAGAGCTTTTCCCCATTGCTCCAGAGGCTGCCAGCTCCAGAGAGAGCCCCATGGCTATGGATCAGAAGCATATGGCCAGTGAGCCACAGGAAGAGCAAAGCAATTGTGACCCAGAGCAGCAGAGCCAAGAGGGACATCAGCTCTGGCCCGGGCTGGGGGACACACGCAGAGCTGAGTGCTGGGGAGAAGCTGTGGAACTTGGGGTGCCTAAATCCCTGTCGTGATGAGAACTGCATCAGCCTCCCTGGGAAGCAGGTCCTTAGGAAGAGTTACAACACAAGTGTGACCTACCTGTGCAAAATTATATTAACTATAATGTGCTGGATGAAGGAGGTTTCCGGAAGGTGAATAGGAAGTCTTAAAATATATTGTGTTTTAGCACCTTAGGATAAGTAAGTTTGTGCATTTTACAGATTGTCCCAGAGCTACATTCTGTCACTCCAGTCCTGTTTTACACCTAAATACAAAGTTTCTCCTGATACCAGCACAAACTAAGGCAGTAACTGCTCTCACCTACAGATTCCAGGGATTTTACAGCCTTCAGTTCCCGGTTCTCTCTAGGCAGCACTCAGTGCTCCTGCCACATCCTCTGTCCTCACCCCACGTCCCTCCCGCTGCCACATGTCACCGGAGAGGGCTCAGTTCAACCCGGCCAGGGCTGTTCTCTAAATCCACACCTCTGGGGTGCAGCACACCGGCTCCCGATTCCACTACGTCCACCAGAACCAAACCCACGGGAATTCCCTGTACAAGGACTCGGCTGCTGTGAAACACAGAGGATTCAGTCGGTGGCAGCGGTTTGTAACGAATTTTCAAGTTGTCAGATCTAAGAGCCAGCGAATGCAGAGGACAGGACACCCCGGCTGCTGGGCATCAGGGGCCACTTATATTGCCAGGAGAAACCACAGACTTCTGGAGTCTCACCTCTGAGGAAGCCACATTCATGTATGAACAGAATTACTAAAACCACGTCAAATAGAGGGGGTGTGGGGGGGAAGCATGAAAATTTTTTTCTGCACTTCATTTCTCTTTTACAAACCAATGCAGCTCTGCATCTCCAGCAAACTAAGGCTCCCCAACTGTAATTCAGCTCTGGAATCCTACTCCTGAACTCGGATTTCTGTGCCATACAGATAAGACAGATGCCAAATAGCAGACATTCCTTTTCATAAAGCTTTTAAATAGGTTCTACCCCAGACAAGGAGGTAGCCAGTACTTTACATGTTTGCATCACAGAGTAAGTAGCCAAAACTTAGAGAAAAAATTCCCAAGGAGGTTAACCTTCATGCGTATCTATACCAAACTACGGCAGATTTATTATCTAGAGTAGGCTCTGCTATGCTATTTGGACCTTAAGGCAGCTCCAAGCACCTGCAGTAACTGGCTGGAGGGCTAATAAAGTACAGCTTCGAAGAAATTCACGTAGCTGGTTTGTATCATGCAATGTATTTTGATACTAAAGCTTAATAGTGTTTTGAAACTGGCAGAAAACAAAATATTTAGGATAAACCCAATGGCAGAAGCCTGCTGTTGCTTTCCTTCACATCTTAGCACAAACACAGCTTCCTAACTGTGATCAGCGCGGCTCCTGTGAGCTACCCCATGTGGGAGCAGAGCACAGCGGGACACACATCCTGCCAAACAGAACTTGTCCCATCAGCACTCCCAGGGCCAGGCTAACGCCACCCTTGGGCCTTGCCCAGAGACATCTCTAACCTGACGCTGAAACCAGGGGAGATGACAGAAACTTCTCCCATGGTAAACCTGTATCTGACCCTGCTTCCAGCCTGGCTCCGGTCACCTGAGAACAAACATCAAACCAAGGGGCTGGAAATCTCCTGGCACTGCTCTGCCTGCTGCAAGAGACCTGCGGCAACTGGAAGACCCCAGCATGAGCCTCGCTTATACAGAACTGTAGATGGTTTTCTATCAAACTTCTCAAATGTGATGGGAGTTAGAAAATAAAATTAACTTTTCTAGTTCATGAGTAAATCCTACCTTTTAGCCTTAAAAATTTAAACAGTTTCGAGTTCGTGAGTGGGAAAGAATCCCCTTCTGCTTAACAGGCAGTGAATAATAACAGAGCACCCGTTCCCAGCTTGGAATGGCTGGAACTGGGGGCTCAGCATCTGCTTTTTCCTACTGGCAACACAAGCAGGTCTTCTGGGTACCTATGGCTGCTTCCGAGTATCAAATACTAAAGACCAACACAGCAAGTGGAATTCTGATGAGAACCGTTGACCAAAAAGAAGTAAAATAAACACAAGCAGCTTTTAAACCCCAGAGAGCCCTAAAGAAGTTTTTCTTTATGAAATACATTACTTTTATCACTAAACTGCACAGTGACCACAGAAGAACAGGGGAAAAAAAACCAAGTGTGCTCACCTCTTGCACAAACGAAACAAAAGCCTACATTTACAGCTGATGAGGAGTGATTCCTTTTGGAATGGTTACTACAGATGAGAATGTGGGATGACACAAACAAGCTCCCCGCGGCGATACAGCCGTCTCCTGAGTGATAGGCAACGGGGCACCGGAAACACCGCACCATGCGACCTGTTCAACAGAAACGCACAAACAGGCAGCGGGTCACCCTGCAGCCGGGGTACGGCAGAAGACACCACAGACAGAGGCAAGGCTGACTTTTATCCCAATCAGAGTACCGGATTTAAAAGAAACATTTACATCTTTAAGAAAATAATAATTCACAAATGTTAACTCTTAACTTTCACTTTAAAACTCTGTTAAGAAAAAATACACGGTTTTAATCATTCTTGAGTCTGCTTGGTTTGTTTAAATAATGCAGCTAATTTCTAAAAGGATTCTTTTTTTCTTGAAAAATAATTGTTCTAAAGGCCACTCCCAACTGTCTTTGAAAACCCCATTCCTTGCCCTTGTGCTCCTAACCCCTGGCTCCCACTAAACCCAGCACAAAAGACGACTCAAGCACTGCAGATCCAGGTATCCTCAGACTGGTCTCAGGCTGCAAGTTAATGACCTCGTTGAGAAGGAAACCCTGGTTCCTCCAGCTCTGCCCTCACCTTTGCTCGCCTTGTGAATGTCCTTGTCCATGGCGCAGGCGGTGCAGCAGTGCTGCGGGCAGCGGAACCCGCGCGACTCGAAGAGCGCGGTGGCAAACTTGCGAACACACGCCTCGTGGTAGAATTTCCCGCACGTGCTGACGGAGCAACGCTTCACGTCCTTGCCGGGAAGCTTGCACGAAAAGCACGTATGTTCTCCTTGTAAAAGAAGGAATAAGGAAGCCCAACTGAAACGGCCGATTCTTTGAGACACAGAAGTTGTTAGAAAAAATTCTGAAGCCAACAGAGTTATGCCAGTTTGAGCAACACAGGCTTCTACCAGGTAACTTGATCACTATAATCCATAATCATCGTTAACAGCAATTACATAAAAGTCCCTTATTCTATGTAAAACCCTAAATAGTTCATTACTTTTTTTCCTTACCGGGTACTTGCTAAGTGGAAAATGAGAATGTGGCCTCAGAGATTAAAAAAGTAAGAGAATAACCCAAAAGCACTCCCAAAGCCTGGGAACTCACCCTCTGGGCTGGTTCTGACCAGAACATGGCTCCTCAGAGAAGAGGGAAATCCCTCCCTGCTTTTCAGACCCGGGAACACACTCACCGTTCTTACACTCGGTGCAGATGAACTTCTCCTCGGGCACCGCTTTCAGGCCGAGACACTCCAGGTGAAAGACGCTGCAACACTCACCCTCGCAGGACACCAGCGACTCGCCAGAGCTCTCACAGATCTTCAGAGAGAGAGACAGCTCGTCAGAGAGCACAGGGCACCCCACGTACTCAAAGGCAGATAACTACCACAATGCTAACTAAGACTAGGAACTGGCTAAAATCTCTTCAGAGCTACGACAAGGCAGGAGAACTGGCCTGCACCCCACGGCAGAGCTGGCAAGTCTCTGAGCTGAAAACAATCCCAGCACCTCCTGCATCTCCTCCCTTACAGCGTGAGCCCAGACAGAGCCAGGAGAGGGACTACAGGATCCACCTGGACTCCTTCTCTCATGTGCCTGAAAAGCAAGAGCAGCTCGTTCCCTTACTACAGACCAGGAAACCGCCCACAACATCCCAGGATTTTCTCTCCAAAATACAGGAAAATTCTCACTTTGAAAGGCCACCTGAAATCTTCAACTGGAGCAGAAAACAGCATCTACTTTTCCTACTCATGCTGGCAGGTATGGATCAGACACCACTCACTAACTTCTGGGCTTTCTAGAATGCAGGAGGGCTCAGGAATCATTTCAAGAACATAAAAACTCCTGAAAGCCTTGGTATTTTATCTGAGACGTTGAATTATGAGACGTGGTTAAACCAAAGTAGTCCAATTTGAAAAGTTTGGCAGCTCAAACTAACAGAAACAGACACTACATCCTCAGCAGTCACCTCTTCACAGCACTATCAGTTACCTGACAAACGGTGTCTTTTTTATTCGTCCCAGTTCCCCTCCTGGATAAACTGGAATCTACCGACTGCACGTCGGAGGCATCGGCATCAGCTGCAGCCGAGGGGCTGTCTGAGCGTTTCCCAAAACTACCCTACAAAGACAGAAATCCAAGGCATCAAATACAACACATGCAATGGGCAACCACACTGAAAACCAGTCAGATCACCACGGATTAAAGCTCATTCAATATGTTGAGAGGGTCCTTGAAAGCTGCTGAACTTCGTGACAGTGAGATAAGAACTGCTGCCTTCTCAACGTACCTGTTATCTGTATGAACAAACAACTGTCAAGAGACCGATTTCAGTTTTTCCAGACACCTCTCAACTTTGCAGCATCTCCCAATTCCCAAAGAATCTAACAACCTTCCCCAAACCGAACCGAGCTAGTGATCTCAACTGGTGTTTTGCCAGACAAAGGAGGAGGAAAACTTGTAAAGAAATATTATATTGTTTTTTATATCAATAAAATGGAGGGGATTAGAAAGAAAAAGACTAGGCTTTATTTTTTAGACAATAGAAGACATGAAATTTGTAGAAAACAGAGTGTTCATGTACTCAGCAATATGCAGCTGAAAAGCCCATTATACCCACAGAATAAATGCACAAGCCCCTGTGAGAAACAATAAGCCTTTACCTGTAAATCGTTAAGTCCCCTGGAATCGGAGTCAGATGTGTCTCTATACGCTGAGCTCGTCAGCTCCACATCGGTTGAGGCACGGCTCCTCTTCTTTAAAGGTTTACATGAATCTGAAATCTCGCTGGCACCTTAACACAACATACTAAAATTAGTTTTAATGTATGTTCTCAACTTTTTGCCTAAAATTAATAAAGGAAAAAGAAAGATGAGAGACAGCCTGAAACCGTACTTTATTTGCTAGCCTTAAGTTTGCAGCTTTGATGCTGGTTTAATCCTGCCTGAAAAACTAATGGAACTGAAAATTACTTTAGGAAGACCTTTTGGGAAACTTCTGAACGTGCCGATACAGTGGAGGCAGCTACTGAACTGTCTGTAATAAAGGATAAACCTGTAGGAGAGCACCTCTGTGTCCTTCATCTTTAAAATATGGCTAAGCAAAGGCTTCTTTTTTTTTTATTTTTAATGAAGAAATGTCCAGAAGAAGGACTTCTATCACATACTTAGAGGACATGAACAAACACTCTCTTTCCAACTACCAATGCACAAACAAACAACAGCAACAGACAAACCCAGAAAACCCTTCCAAGAGAAATTAAGAGCAGCATCTCCCACGTTCACCCCCAGAACGGGTTACAACCTCAGAAGATTACACAGAACTAACCCCCATTCCGCAGTGTGATGAGCCAGGAACTTTAAATCAAGTTTACTTTTGTATGTAACTCACCTTTCTGCAATCCTGTCTTCACTGCTGTCAGTGGAACCATTTCAACCTGTTTGAATAGGAAAATTCAAAGTTAAAACCGGAGGAATTTTTTTCCCTAGTCCCAAAAAGCAAACAGGTCAGTTTAGCCATTAGCATCTCAGAGCTCTCAGGGTGGGGTCTGTGCTCCCCGTCCCAGCGTCAGCCTCTGGTCCCGGGGTCAATCCCACTGCCTACGCTGGGCGCCGGGAGAAAGGCAGCCCCACGGTCACTACCGGGGTCTTTCCCCTCCTCTCCCTGGGGCATGGAGGTGACAGGACGGGACAGCCCGCTCGGTGTCCAGCAGTACAACCCCACACCTGTGTGAGCACAACCTCCCCTCAAAGAGGGCTGACACTTGGCTTAGTGACACCAAAGGCATCGCTGCCACCCAAGGCGCTTCCCCCCGGCGGGTGCTGGAGCCGCGGGAAGAGCCCGGCTCTGGATGGAGCCCTGCGAGGGGACGCGGGGCCAGGGGACGCGCAGCCTCGCAGGGCTCCATCCAGCTGGAAACTCAGTGTCAGGACACGCTGGAGCAGAAAAGTCTACAGTCCTGCAAAAGCGCTTCGAGTTCTCGGTCCTCTACAGGAAGGGCAAGTCTAGAACCTGCTCTGCCAATGTCCTCGGAGCACGGGAGAATTTGGCGACTGCACAATAATTATAGGAGAAAGCTGTTGCCTAAAATCCTTGTTTTAAGGTTAAGAATTACAAGTTATTTCTTTACAATGCGGTTACATATGCATGTAGAAACACATTTAGTAAATATTTAAGGATTATTCTATAATTTTTTTAAAAAATATTTTATTTTGTTGTACAATAGGTAAAAACATACAATAGAAGGATTTGTATAGGATACATTTCGTAATACAAATATAAAATCTAAACAATCACTTTTATTTCTCCACTAGTCACTGTAACAGTAGCATTAACATTTTGTTTTTCCCATTAATTGTACTTGTTCCAGTTATAATTTTATACCAAGTCGTTGCAGACTAATTTGGGAATCAGTTGCAAGAAAACTTGACTTTGGGTAACAAATATTGTTGCATAATTGTAAGAAGTTAGTAAGATTTTTTTCTTTTTTAATATAACTTAATACATTCAAGGATATGCGCATTACAGTGCATCTTGGTTTAATTTTTAGTCATATACTTTTCCTGAGAAAAGCACTTTAATGTTCATAGTCTTAGTTAGCTGGATAATATAGGCAAGCAAAGCTAACTGGGATCCATGAAATTCATATTGTTGGTTCTTATACCTTTGTTAAGAAACATTTACAAACATAAAAGAACTCATCAGAAAACAGGGAGGCTGCAACACCTCCCACAGGAGCCTGAGGGACCGCGTCAGGGGTCTTACGCCCAACGTTTAAGTTGCTTTAAAGTTTCAGCAAGAAACTTTCTAGATTAGAGCCGCCTTCTGCTGAAGACAGATGGAAACGCTACGGCAGCAAAAGAAAAACATGGAAAAAAAAAAAGCAACTGGGTCCACTTTCAATTTCTGATGTGAATGAAGTGCAAAACAAAGCGTAAAGGGCAAAGAATAAATTAAAATAAACGAGATAAAAACAATTTTTCCCCTTCCCATATAAATCTTTAGCCTGACTGTCCCTTTTAAAAAATTCTCACTGGTAGAAGCTATACTATGAAATATTTTATATAAAATTCTCAGGTTTCGAGTGGAGAGGCCCTTGAAGAGGGGAAATCAACCACGGCAGGAAAAGAACCAACAACTTTGACAAACTTCTTAAAAAAGTGTATTCAATTTTAATATTAACGTCCATCCACTGAACTTCCCTACTCATTTCCATGCAGAATTTTTTTATAATTTTTTTAAAGCAACAACATTTGTCTGTCTGACATCCAGATTAAAGGAATGCCCTGTACATGTCAGATCTACTTAAGGAGGAAAAAAAAAGTATATCCCAGAAGATCTGTTTTGCTGACGGCTGCCAACAGAAAAGTCTAACTATTCACCTTTTCGTTAAATCATTCTTAAAGTCCATTTTCAAAAGTGGTTGGATTAATCAGTCTAACTTCATTTGAAAAACAAAACCTCAATACAAACCAGCAGCTAAATCAAGAGCAAAAGGAAAGGAACCTGGTGGCAATTCCATCAAATAGAAATGGCTGAAACAAAATCACTTTGCTCAGAACAGAAATCTCAAGGCAAAGAAGGCAGGGTCGTTAGGAGTCTTGCATCATTGCGTTCCCACTTCCAAAGCCTGACTGATACTGGGAAGGTGCCAGTAGCAGAGTCACAGCAATGTATTGACAAGGGGATTTCATGAAGGATAGTCCAAAACGAAACCCGATGGGGAAAAATGGAGAAAAATAAAAAGGCACCAATATAAGCCACAACATTTATGAATACAATATATTTTAACTCTCTACATGGAGGAAGCCAACCTGCTCCTTTTTGATCTTCTTCTTTGGCACAACTTCAGTGGATTTCTCAGACTCTGAGCGGGTTCGAATCGATCTTCTCTGTTGCTTCTTTTCTACAGAACCTGAAGAAGGAGAAAGGTTTCCATTATACGATTCCTTGTATTTCTGAGGCACAGCAAGATGCTCAACACCGAACCAACAGATAAAGTAACGAAACCAAGACTTGTTTCCTCTTTTGAATGTTTTATTTTTACATTCAGTTCCACACTATTTGCCAGCTGGTGCTGTGGTGGCAGACAACACGTTCTGATTCCACAGACAGAGATCGGCTTCAGAAACAGACACCAGGAACAGAGCAAAACAAAAAGCTGGAATCCAGCTGAGGGCAAACAGGCTTTTGTAACACACCTCTCGAGCAGAGTCTTCATTTTGGTTCAGTTTTAACCAAACAGTCCATCTTTGGTTTTTATGGGAAGGTATATATAATCAACTCCAGGAACTAAAACAAGCTAGAGATTCAAGACACAAGACACAGCTTCCGAGTTCTCACTCAAAACGCTGGGTCTGTGCCCTGCTCTGCGGGAACAGCCTTCTCACAGCTGGCCAACACAACCACCTACAGCTGTAACACGGACCATCCATCCCAAATCTCAGCGCTCAACTGAAGATTTCGAGAGGTGAAAACTCAGCGGAACAGCAGCGATCACGATGGGTTGTTATAATTAATGGAAGCGAAAAACAAGTTTGTGAAAATATTACCATGAAAAACAAACTCGGATTAATGAAGGTTATGATGACACTTCAGGAGATGAAGTAGTACTACTGTTTTTTGACGACTAAGGTTGGCAGAACCAGCAGAGGTTTCTGAGCTGCAGCACTGCCCAACCCGGCACATGGAGACATGAACACAGCACCGAGCACCACGGGCACCTCCTGACCCAAAGCCCACACTCAGAGCCGTACTGACAGAAGAGGGAAATGTGAAGATTGACAGTTATCTGCAGTTCAGCATTACTCCTGGTTTTCAGTTTGGGGTGTTTCACCTAAAGAAGACATGAATTTAAAATACTTCATATTCTTCCAAGCAGAAACACACAGTCTGTGAGCAGGAATGAGCTCGCTGTGCCAGACAGACACACCGTTAGAGCTGTAACTCTGCACCTTCTTGTTAGGAGATAAAGTATCTAAAGAGAGGCAGGGTTTCATCAGACACTGGAAAAAAAGCCTTTCAAAAGGGTTCCAGGGGGGGAAAAAAAAAAAAAAAAAAAAAAAAGAGAGAGAGAAAAAGAAGGTTCATCTTGATTAATGGGATGAGCATTTTCTCAGGGCTGGGTGCCTCGGGAACATCTCAGTAACTAAACTTTCTCACTGAAAAAGCTGTCACTTTACAACAACTGTATTTCTGAGAGGAAACAAGTGAACTGCTTTTCTTCAAGGGAAAAAGCTTTTACAGCATATTAACTAATTAATAATAGCAATGAGTTATTAATAATTCAGAAATCCTTCATGTCAGCACAGGGTAACTCTGGGTTCCACCGAGCAACATCCTTTGGGAGACACACACAGCCGTGAGGGACGTCACCACTAACGCCAGGGGCCACCTCCTGTCACCTTCGTGTTCAGCCCAAACTCTCTGAAACAGCTTAAAGTAAACCTGAGGAAGTGTGCCCAGACACTCATTTAATCAATTACATGTTTTCTCCCTGTGCTGCCCCACTGTAGTACAGGAAATAAGATGCAAGCCCTGTATTAGAGAACTCTAGCATCAGCACATCTATCAATATTTCAGTAATATTGATCAATGGAACGGGCACTGGTTCCTCTTCCCACTCACCAAGGATCCAGGGCATCACCTCCCTGATGCTCCTGTCCCGTCTTTGTGCATGTTTTGATGCAGTTTCAGGAGAGGTTCCAGACCCACAATCCCCCTCCCAACTGGCCACGTCAGGTCAGGTCAGTCCTATCCCAGTTGGATGTGGAGACCAGAGGCACTACGAATTCTCAGAGCTGTCCTCTATTATCAGATTTCAAGGTACAGAATTATTTTCCTGGCATTTTGTATATCTGTATATGTAACTGCAGAGAACTACTAAAGACTCCTAGAGTCATTCTGTAAAATACTTTATCGTAAAGGTATTCTGAAGTTCCAGTGACCTTAAATTTGGAAAAAGGAGTTTGCAGTTATGTTCCACGAGAGGGGACCCATAACTGTCTGGACTTTGGAAATGGCTTTGAAAGTGACTGTGGGGAATGCATACAGAAGTAAAGCTCGTGCACTCTATGGGGTGTTATCAGGTGGACTTTTACGTATCCAAAAAAACCTAAGAAAATGAAGAAAGAGAGGCTCAGAATTCTCTCCCCGCTACATCTGGAGAGCACTGTGAAGGTGAAGCCTTTAGCTCCCAGTGAAAGGAACAAAGCAGCAACCACCTCTCCTGCCGCGAGGCAATAACGGGGTGACTGCCTGAAAACATGGAAGCAGTTACAGCAGCTACACCTGGAAAGAAGAACTACTGTCGACAACACCAGTGAAACCCTACTCACACCAGAATATCTGAGTGCTCAGCCTGGATTGTAAAGTCCCAGGAGACAGACCATAAGATGCCGTACATAACGATAATCCCACCTGAAAACTACATGAGTACAGAAACTGAAGCCTGTTTACAGAGGACAATGATCCTGTGTATGTTGGCCGCTGAGGTTTTTGACCTGGAATCTCATTTATTTTATGTTTGGAAAGAGAGAAATAACCAAACAGACGGATAGTTAAAGTAGGAGTGACACTTGGCAACATTATGAGATTTTTTTTCTCAAGAAGAAGAGCGGGTTTTTAGCATGTGACTGTACCAAATCTTCCATCCCGTGACATCTGCACATCCTACTGAGAGAGAAGATCAAGGTCTTCTGCTGCAACCTAAAATTTACTTTTACATATCCAATGTAAAACTAAGTTTGAGACCATACCATAGAGAGAACTACAAGCTCAGTAACACACATACAATAGCTAATGGATTTTCCATGGCCTGTACAAAATCCATGATTGGAAAACAGAAGTCACTACAGGGACTGGAGGAACTTGAAAAGCTCTTGGTGTTGGATGACTCAAAACTGTCTCTTTTCAGGAACCTCCATCATTCACCAAAGGGAATCTGTCTCCTCTGAGGATGACAAGAGGCCACACTGCAGACAAATTTCTGCTGGTGAGGAAAAGCTCCATCCCTTTAGAAGAATTCCCATTGGCTATTTTGCAAAAATCAAAACAGGAAAAAAATGCTTTTCTGTTCCAAGTCTAGAAAGCACTCATCTGGTTTATCCTTCTCATTTTTCTCTACTGCTACTACAAATTAAACTTCAAACAGCTTGTTCCACGCTTCCCCTCTTCAGTCTCGAGCTCCATTATTCGCTTCAGTGGTTCTTCTCCCTCAGACGTAACACTTCAAAACTCCGTGCTTCGTGAGGGGGCCCCTAAAACGCCTTTGGAAGGCAAGTGTTATCTCATCCTGCTGATGGAGTTAGTTGAAGCAGTTTAAAAAGAAATCCCTATCCTTTACAAAGGTCATGCAGGAACTCAACAACAAAGTCTAGGGAAGCCCCCACCCCGAGTTAGCGCTGTTCCCTACTGAACTCTGCCACTTCCAGATCTCCTTCCTTTGATCCCACTTTCCATTTGGTGCCAAAAAGCCTTGCAATTTTCTGCTAACACACATCCACCATGCTCTCTTCTAAATCAACCTGCCATCTGCTCTCCACATGGCATCCATCCTTCCCATGTTGACTCAGACACTGCAAGTCGCAGCCGCTACGAGTTCAGAGGCCAAACCAGCGAATCCCCTCACAAAGCCATCCTGTGTTTCTCAGCCATCCGGGCTCACCACGTGCTGTATTGGCCGTGCCTGTTACTACTACTACGTAAACAGAAAGATGTTAATAATGGTTTTCAGCTAATGAGGAAATGCCAGGTTTGGTATGTGAATGTAAATGCTGGATTGCTGAGGTTCAGACAAGGAATCTGCAGTCTCACCTACCTGTTGACCCAGAAGTTGTTTCAGGAGAGGACGCGTTTTGCACCACTGCCTTTTCACTTCTCTGATTTGATGAAGAATTGAGTTTCTCTTGTCCTTTGACACTTACTTCTGTTTTATTACCAACTCCCTTAAGAAGAAAAAAAAAAAAGAAAAATATCGTCTTAACCTATTCAATATGTGTTGTTGCCAACAGGCACATTGATCTACTCCTAGAACTCAGCCCAGAGACATTCAAGGCTCCTCAAAGCAGCACATGCACATGGTGATCTCTGCTGCTGAGCTGCTGCCCTGCACAGCCTTCCATCCCTCTCAAGCTCCCCTTACACACAAGGAAAAAAAAAAAAGAATATTCCAGTGACTTTTCTAAACATTACCTTCTCTATAATGCTTAGGATGAAATAAATACCCTCCAGGTAGAGAGGCAGAAGAAGGAGGCAGAGAAATAGTCCTAAACCTTTTCCTTACACTGCCTGCGAGAGGCTGCTGTGCACCTGAAGGAAGCTGGGAGGCAGAACTCATTGTAAAAGGCTGTTATACAAAAAGGTAGTTATTACTTTTTAATACATTAATAACAGTTTTGTCATCTTATCTATTTCCCACAAATCCACTGATTTTAATATTTACAGACAATTTCTCCATTATTTCGATTAGGAAGCTGGACTTAACCAGCTTTAATATTTTTTAATGTGTCATGAGCAAAAATGTGACCATCCACAGGGAGCTCCTCGGCCCACGAGCAAAACAGGGACTGCAGAGACTGGGGGATGCACTGAAATAAAGAGCTATGGGCACTAAAAGATCCTGTTTGTGTAAGATTTAATCTCTCCAATGAAAGAACGTGTACTGTGAAAGCTCAGTGGACACAGTGTAAGCTCCACAGTAAGACAGACCTGGGATAATTTATGAATAGAAGAGGAGTCACTCCACAAACAACGTACCTTAGTGGAATAAACAAACTGATCGATGAGTTTTCCATCCCCAGCAGCATTCTGAAGGGCAAAAACCTGTTCAATTTTAACAACTGGAGACATGTTACATTTCTGAAGATCTAAGTTGTGCATGGTTATTGACGCTGGCAAGGATTTTCTGGCTGCAGCCGTTTTCCACGCGATTTTCACGGGAGGCGGCTCCTCTTCTTCCACACTCGACTGTCTCCGTTGGCTTTGCCTTCGCAGCTCAGCGTTTGAGGGTGATGCTGCCGCCTGGGCATGGTCTGGCTGGGCGTTCGGAGCTGGCTTCGGTCGTCGGTTCTTCTTGGTGTCCGATTTGGAAGCAGCAGTCTTTTTGGCTTTTGACAGAACCTCCTCTGGCTCTTTGTCTATATAAATGAAGGTGTACTGTTCTATCCTCTCCTCCCGAGTCATTTTCAGTGCTTTCTCAGCGTGGGCAATACCGATATCCCACTGAGCACGCTCTCGCTGCGGCCTTGGTTTGCGAATCTTAAGGAACAAAGACAAGCAGCTAATTACACTGAAGATTTTGCCACGTATAGCACTTAAAATGCAATCCCAACGTTCTTTACGTCTCTCAGACAGCAGGCTGAAGCCACCCGTTTAAAGGGTATTTTTGAAAGGTGGATGGTGGATCCCCCGCCCAGAGAACAAGGAGCCACTGGGGCTGGATGATATGACCACAATTAAAAGCGTCTGCCCCGAGTTACAACTTCACTGAAGACAAGAACAACCAGTATTCAAGCATGTAATTCTGTTATGAGACACTGAATTAATCCTAATTGATCTTTTTTAATCCTTTGTATCTTTCTATATCTCTTTTCCTTCCACATCAATATTTTGATCAGCAAAATTACTGACTGCAGTAGTGCATCTACACAGTAACGACTCCTGTACCTAACACTTCCCTCCAATAAAGCAATGCAAAAGAACACAGGGGCTGGAAGAGTGTCCTTTAGAGACTGTATTTTCCAAAGAACAGGATAACAGTGAACACAGAATCGCCTAGGTTGGAAGGGACCTTTAAGATCATCTAGTCCAACCATAAAAAAACAAACAAACAGAAACCAAACCAAACCAAAAACCAACCAAAAAAACCCCAAACACACCCACAACAAACACAAACACACAAGCACTGTTTTTATTTAATATTCTAATGCAGATGTAAAGTCATCTCCAGGGCTGAGGATGACTGCCATTATGGGGAACTGACAGAGCAGGTTCACTATCAGCCTTTTCGCACAGAAGTCACAGGGGTATGGAAACACTTACAGTATCTTTGCAAAAAACACTTCTGCCAGCAAAACTCAGACTGTCCTTCACAGGGTAAAACACTACCCTGAACTGCCCCACAAGAGTTCCACTCGCACAGGACTGTAGATAACCCTCTAGGCAGTTAGCGTTGGTCATACCTTCTGTTTCTCAGAGTGGTTGCTGGCTTGTTTAGCAGCCTCAGCCAGTAACTGCTCGTACTGTTTGTGTCCCTTGTACTCCCGAACCCGCTTCTCGTGCACCCACGCCCTCTCCGGCTGGTTGCTGAAAAACTGGACGTGGTATTCGCGGGCACCTGGAAATAAAAGGTTCCAGTCAGGAGCTTTATCAGCATCACTTTGGTGGTTTAGCTCACGCTTCCCTCCTCCGTGTCACTCAATTCCTGCAGGTGGAAGTACCGAGCTAAAAGTTAGAAACAAGAGGGGCCCAGACGGAGAACTATGTCAGATGGGAAGGTAAGGAAGGACACCTGGCCCACACTGAAGCCTCTCACACCTATCAGCAGCTTCTCATAAACACATTGACTGGAGAAAAGTGGGAGCATCTGTGCACAAGCCCAGTCTGCACAGGCTCATCTGTAGAGGAAATTTAATAAGTACTAGTTTTATACATTTCAAGAATAGTCCTGTTCAACATACACACGAGCAGAACTCAGCCTGCAAAGGGAGTTCAAAAATATTTTTAATAAAGAACAAGTACAAACACTTAGTATATTCTGGCAAAGATCTTCCTCCCTTACCTCTTGTATTAATTTTGGTATGAACATCAAGCTGTGGATCACATGAGACCATGCAAGGCCACCATGGGTATGTTCCCACCTTGGACCAAACCAGATCGCCAACCTGAAACTTGATGTCGTGGGTGGCTTGTGTTGGAAGGGAAGGCAAGAACTGCTGGACCTACAAAGAAAACGCAAGCTTGAAGCTACAAAAGACAATTGTAGGGCACTCAGAGATGCACACGCTGCCCACAGGGACCTGATATTTTTCTCCTGTAACTCTCAGGATTTACAACAGCAGGATTTACACGTAACAGGCACTGACGAGCCAAGACGCAATAGTAACCTCCACCCCAAAAAAGTTTCTGCTTCATAAGCTGATTAAGAATGTTGCTTTGGGGATAAAATAAAGCAGTAAGATACAAGAGATGCAGTAATGATTAATAAGAGTTTCAGAAAAATAGCAACTGATTTACCTGCCAAATTAAAGAATTCATGTAACAGTCCAAAAATAGTAACATGCTAGGAGTCCAAAAAGTGTTAGTGTTAATTAGTGTATGTACTAACCGGGGCTTCCTCCAATGCCGTGTTGTCTCTTGGTCTGTCTGACGGCACACTGAGCCTCTCGTTTGGTCTCTAGGAAATGGGGAACAATGAAGAGGAAAAAGGAAAACAAACACAAACAAGGTAAGGGGACAGTAAAATAACAAAAAGCATAATAATGAAACCAGGCTGAAAAATAATTCACAGAGAGAAAGGCAACCATGAATCCAGAAAACATGACTATGACGACTCCTTATGCCTACTTCGAAACATAGTAGCATCACAATCAAAAAATACCTTTTCTCCTACACTATTTACATTACCATCCCACCTACATACAACGACGTTCTCCTGAAACAGGTGACAGAGGAGCATACACTCAGGGACAGTAAACCCAAATAACTTCCCACTAAATTAATATACAACTTCAAAGAAACAGAGAAGAACATATGAAGGACGGCCGTAGTAGCATGATGGGTCTCACTGCATACCAGTTGTTTGCAAAAGCTGCATTACAGAAGTCATATTAAATATGCAATTTAACATCAATTTTACAATTTTCATATTGTATATAGTTGACAAACATGTTCGGAGGATCAAAAGCCAACACCACAAAGGCCACGGTGCACTCCTAGGCCAGGCGGAGGCAGAGCCACAGCCTGTTCTGGCAGAGCAGGGCAGGAGGGATCACCACTGACCAGAAGCCACCATCGACGGAGTGGCCACGACAGGGGGTGCGGTGACAGCAGCGGAGAGATAAGAGGTGGAGGGAGCTATCTCCTGAGACAGAGACCAGACATTCGCTTTCCCTACAGCGGAGAAGTCATCAGCCAAAGGACTCAAAGAGCAGCAAAAAGAAGAGTCAGGCACACGCAGGGAGAAACTAACAATGCTGTGAATCCAAATCACACCGTGTCCGTTTGAAACGCAGCTCCCACATTAGTCAGTCTGTGTGCTTCAGCTCAGAGAAAGGAGGAAACACACAGGTAAACATCTAGAACAACTCAGGGCAGCATCTCCTACAACCACCCGTAGAAAACAACCACCCAAGCCAGACCACGTAACTGTGTGCTGGGCAGAAGTGGCTCCTCCCCAGCCCAGCAGAGAGCACGGCAACCTCTGCTGCCCTGCTCTTGCCACGGTGAACGAGCAGCAACTTCACCTCTATCGGGAGAGCCAGGCTGATTGCACAGATCCCAGCTCCTCACGGAACACAGCTAACCAGCAGAGTAACTGATTCTTAAACCAAGTATTCAGAGCTTAAAGTTCATCAGTGTTTTCATAACATTTTAATTTCAAATTGGCCTTTCATGTATGAACGTTCCCCAATCAGCGGGTTTCCAGAGTGTCAGGAGGAGGAAACAACCACAGGTCACCTTCTGTTCAAACAGCCCCGCTGAGCATCAAAGTGTAAATAACCAAAGCTGTACCACAGGTTTTGTTTGGTCACATTAAGACGATCCAAAGTCACAAGTCTCAAACCATTAATACTAAAGATGACAGAAGTGCACAGGATGAACACAGATGAAGATGAAATCGTGGAGACACAAACGGTGGGAGGATGGGACCCAGACTGCACTAGGTAACTCAGAACGAAACCCACCAGCACAAAATCCTACTTGTGTCAGCACAATCTGCTGTCTGAAACGGGTGAGTAACACCAAAGATGTTATAGCAACAACACCTTTTGGAAGGGAAATGGAAGCTACAAGAAGGACAAAAGCAAGACCAAGATTCCTGGTGAATTCAGGATGATACACGAGACTTGGAACTTGAGAGGCAAAGTTTTAGACCAATCTGGGAAAGACAGAAGATTCTTGTGATACCCACAGAGGGACAGGCATCGTGAGAGCTTCAACAGCAGAACTGGAGTCCCTGGTAAGAGGGATGGCAAACTGGAAACACAAAACCAACAGCCTGGTGGGGGTGAAGGAAATCTGGAGAAGAGGCCAGAAAGCCTGGATAAAAGACTGTGCTTATATCTGAACTCTGAAAGAACCAAACTTGCCAAGATTTGATTTAAGTGAAACTTGGGGGATAAAGATATGATTCCAGCAGCAAACAAAGGACAGGAGGATGAACAACAGACAAGCAGCAGAGCACCCAGCAGAGCGCTGACCACGGGAACAGACCCTGCTTCCCAGCCTACACGCAGGAACAGCGCGGGCACAAGGGAAACACCGGCAGGGCAATGGGTTCCCATTGCAGCTCCTGCATTCCCAGATCACCAAACTACCTACAAATGCAGTCACAGATGGCTCGTAGTTTAACTGGACAGTCTATTTCAAGTTTGGATTACAATGCTGATTAAGATCTTACTGAGCTTCATCAAACTATGGAAATCAAATCAATTTTGAGTAGAAGCTCAAAAATCTTGATGCATCACCAACGTGACCTCCGGGACAGGTCCACTTACCAGAAGGGAGATATAGAAGTTGTAAAACTCGTCAATATTACTGGTAAGGGGTGTATGTGGGAAATCAGCCCATCTTCCACTAAAAATAATATCACCACCACCACTCCATCCGGCACACGAACCCCCACACCAGAACAGAGTTCTGTCCCTATGGGGCAGGGTCTTCTCCAAAAGCCAAGAGTGCCAAGGGCTCGGGACGAACCGATCAGAAATTCAGCCCCAGACTGGGTCAGCCCAGCCCAAGCTGGGCCATTCTGTCCCGGCAACTTCCCCATTCCTGCCACTCGCCCCCCCTCTGCTACCCATTCCCCTAAACTGGGAAGCACAGAAACCAGTAGCACAGAGTTGGCAGGAATAAGCAAGAGAAAAAGAAACAGAAGTAACTAAGTGGCTTATAAAACTGAAGAAAAAAGAATGGCTGAGAGTACCAAAGACCAGTGATTTGTGCCTCTGCTTCCTGGAATCTAAGTTAACCCCCCTCCCAGATATATATATATATATGAAAAAAGATATATACACACACACCCTGTATACACACAACCATATTACAAATCTTGACAGAAATAGTAACAAACATAAATATTGAATTTTCCCAAAGTTTGCTGAGTCAACTGGTATTTCTAATTTACCTATGGGTTTAGAATATTAATTCCTACCAGATTCTACACAAGCTACATAGCTCTTGGGTTTTGTACATTGTCACAACATTTAGAGTATCTTTCAAATAAGTTAATTAAAAGCTGCAGCACCAAATGCTCCAAACCACCCGACTTTCCGCTGAATATCCCAGCATTACTCTGAAAGGCAGTTTTAGGAATGTGTATGCTCTTGGCCAAAAGCTCCATCTTCAACACTGTCCAAAGTGTAGCAAACTCTGAATAACTTAACACACCAAATAATATTAGGAAAATATTATAACCTTTTCTAACTTTTTTTTATGCGCAGTCTTTTCACCAAAATAAAAACTTAAATGACTAAGTATGCATTCAACTAAAAGTAAGGATGAAACACTGCCGAAGACACACACTCCATCAACAATACCAGGTATACAGATGGCTGAAACCAGTATTCCACTTACATTTTGTTCCTCTGGTTCTAATTTTGGAATTTTGTGTGACTTGCGCTCTTCCGATCGGGAAGAGTCATGCTTGCTACTTTTTTTCCTTTTCTCTTTCCTCCCTTCATGTTTCGCCTTAGCATACTCACTCGCTTGTACTTCATTTAAAAGGTCCCCACACAGAGAGGACTCAAACAATTCCCTGCCGTTCTGGATAGTTTTGGTTATTTTTAGTTTGATCTCTGGTGAGCCAGTCTTCTTTGGAATCACCGTCTGTGACACTGAAGGGGGTGGCGGAGGCGGCGGCTGTGGGGGGGAAGGTTTTTCCAGAACTTCGTGGGCCCTTGGGTTAGAGTTCTCCATTTGGTAATACTCCGGGGGGCTAAAGTTTCTGCCTGTACCAAACCCGTTGGCCGAGCCGTTGGGGTACTGAGAGTATGTCTGGTATTTGGCTTGAGGTTCGTACATGTTGATGGTGGGGGGGTATCCGTTAGCGATGGGGGGCAGGTCCTCCGTGGTGGGCGTGGGGTACTGAAAGCCTTGCTGCAGGGCAGCTTCATAGGGCGTCTGTCCCCCATCTTCAGCAATGTCACTGCTGGCATCAAAGGCATCCTCTTGGCGGATGTTGGCTGAGTCAATGAGCTGAGGTGGTTGCTGAATTGTGTTTCCCATGATCCCTTGCATGAAAGAGAAAGAGAAATCCATTGTTCTGCTCCAGCATCCTTAGCTTTCCCTTTTTCTCATAGGGCCTAAAGGCAGGGAAAGGGAAATAAGAAGTCAGTGTAAATCAAAAGGTAATAATTAAGCAAATTAAATTGTTGAGGAATTAAAAAAAAAAAAAAAGACCTCTAAAGAGCAATTTTCCCCCTTCCATTCAGCAGCCATTCTCTCACGGATTTAGAGAGAACTGGTATTAACTGGATCTTTACAAAGTGCTCTTTGCACATTTCTGCAAAACAACTTTTTTTACACGACCACTTTCTTAAAGAAATGTTATAAGTACCTTCAACTGCTTAAAAACTATGAGCCCAAGCATTACAAAGTCAGAACAATGGGGCTAAAATTCCAACCACTCTCTATAGCCTCTCGGTCTGGTGCTCGGAAGCATTACTCTAGCACCAAGCAGTAAGAGGGCAGATTGTCCCTCACACACACAGGAGATGCCAAGTTCTCCTCACACCACCGTCTCTGCAGACTAAACAAGCCAGAAAAAACACAGAAAGACCACTCAAGCAAGAGAGAAACCTCTTCTCTTCCTCCCTGCCAAGATTCAAGCCAGGTGAGCAGCCCTCAGGCCTCAGCAGAGCTAAGCCATGGGCTCTTCACACTTGAAGGGAATCTGTGATTCCACCTCAACTGCTGGGAAAACCAGTTCCAACGGTACTACGGCCTCAGACGGGGTTTCCCAACCTCCTCCCTCACCAAAAAGCAGGGTAGTTTGCACCTGCTGGCTCTCAGGAGCCCAGCAAGAAGGGTTATCCTCCTCACCCCCTGCCCCTTATTTTAATATTAAACACGTAGGGCTTAAACACCACATGGTTCTGAGGGAGAGAAAACCAGCCTCAGCAGCAAAAGCTCTCCAAAACCTGAGGTTATTCACAGAATTAGATCACAGCTGAGAAAGCTGTCATACACACTTTCCATTTCCCATTGCATATTAAAACAGCAAAATCAGACCAACCCAAAGTTGTATTTCCAAAGCTCAGCTCCTTACTCAGAGAAGACTTTTGTGCTCGCTCAAATAATCTCAGTGTTCAACAGGAAGAAATATACAATGACCTAAACTTCAGGTAAGAAATATAAGTTTGCTTCCAAGCAAGGTCAGTTTAGCCCTTCCAAAGTAAACGGAGCTGGGCATTATTTATTCTCTCTCTGTGGAGGCGTAAAGGAGGGTTACTGTGCCCTTTTGGTCAGGGTTTAAATGACATTAACACATCCCACAGATACTTCTCATAGTCAGAATCTACATGTAACCCTGCCCACACTGAATTCTCACCCTCCCGACACAATGCATCTCAGAACCTTATCTAATAGTTTTCAAAACACTAAGAACACCTCCCTCCTCTGAGACTGCAAAAAGAAACTGAAATTACAACAGTAACAAGTAAGAACTTGACCAGGATCTGCTCTCTGTTTTATGGACTTCACACTGGGATTATCCTGGTGTTTGCATTCACCGCTACTGCCCCTGCAACCAGCCAGGGGCATGTTTCTCACTCTAATTCAGCAACTTGGAGGAAACAACAGCACAATGCTACGCAGCAAAATTCACGTTTCAATCTCATGGCTGTAAAACCATCTCTTCTCTCCAGCAGCTCTCGGCACACCCGCCACAAGGCCACCACAAAATGTGACCACCGAGAGGACGGCGTATCTGAGGGACAGCCCCTGGAGCCAGCAGGATCACCCCATCGAGGTCAAAACCACCAACCACCACCCATTCTAGGAAGAAGTGGGACTGGTTGTACTATTTACCAATTAATTGTTACTTTACATTTGCCAAATTGAAGAGCAAACAGATTTCTCACACTAGTAAGAACTTGCACCCTGGGCTGCTTTTATTTGTTACTGAAACCAGATACAACTTTTTACTTTTTTTCTTCTGAATACTTAAAAAAACAAAACCCCACACAACTTATCTTGGGAAGCTGCAGCAGTGCTCCAGTCCTCCTGGCACATCCAGTGCTGGATGGACAGAGTCAAAGCAGAAACAGGTTAAGAAATTTTCAGAATTACTCTCAACTTCCCAGTTTCACATTGTTGCTATTTTGTTTTAATAGTAATTAAATCACTTTCTTTTACCCAAATACTCTGAAAGACAACCATCCATTTAGTTCAGTAGAACTAAGCACCCGAATGTTAAATAATGGATCTGTTAAAGGATACCACGCCAGGACCCAAACTTTGCTCTGCCCACACCAGAATTATAAAAATCAACTTCCAGAAAGTGAAACTCTGTAGAACAAAGAACTACACAGCATTCTGTATTTCACTAAGAATATCACTTTGCTAATGTCACATGGCATTCGAATAATTACGTTTTAAGTTTTCCTGGTTATAAGTCTAAGAGTGGAACCTCTGTAAGTTTTGGGTCCTGCTGGAGGATGCTCATCTGATGTGATAAAACAATTTTAATGCTTTTCATTTCTTTCTTGAGAGGGAAAAGGCAATAATTAATTTTGAAGGTGCAGGTTCTTTGGCCCTACTTACAATGTCAAATATCAAGGCAGACTTCTCATTTCACTAGACAGCACAGCTCCTCTAACGAGGAAGTATCTCATGGTGTAACAGACCTCACTGTCACCACCAGAACGACTGATCCTCACCCAGCCAACACCACTGGATCTGGGGCCTCCTCCAACTCTCACTTCCACATCACTCACAGCTATCCATCCACATTTGGGAGGCTGCCTTGGAACTGTGCCTCCGTGTAACCATCTCCTGGTCACCCAACTCACCACGTACAGACTTGAGAACTTGTTCCTCAACTATTGCATCAGGGAGGAAAAAAAAAAATAAAAAAAATAATCCAACCTCTCTCCTACTGCTGTGACCTGTGGGTTACAGGATGTGGTCACCCAGTTCATTCCCCTGGCAGCACTTTAATGGCATGTCGCTGTGGACAGTGTCACAGAACTCTGATCTGCTGCCCGGCTCCTGTGCTGAATTCACTGAAATCTTCCGTACAGGCTCCTCTACAGTCGAGCCACGCTGAGGCTGCACACAGGGCACCAGAAAGCTGTTCATGCCACCCACAGCCAAACACTGCGCTTTGAGAAGCACTGAAACTATATAACAGCCCAAGTAACAGGTTTCTGCCCTAAAAAAGCATTAGCCTACCCCACACCTTGGAAATAAGAGCGTATCTTTTTCTATTACACTGGCAACTTTCAGTGTTTGCTTTAAAGAGCTCCCACACTTTAAAAAGTCGGGATAAAAACCAAACTATTTTGTGCAGCATTTCAGCAGGATCCCAAAGTTTGTTTATTCTCTGGAATGCTCCATGTGTGTATCTGGCTGACTAGGAGTCACTGTGTTAGGCTTTTCATATTCACCCCTTCTAATTCCATCCATAAACATGGTTCAGAAGTTGATGATCTACAGACTGCCGAGTGATCTAGCGAAGGCTGTTTACGAGCCTCAGCCCTGTTCCCAACAGGAAGAACTCCCTGTCACAAGGCAGGAGCACTAAGCCATGACAACACTACAGGCCTCTCGTCACGGTCACGTCCGTCTGGGTCTGCAATGAGATGTGATATTCCATCGATGCAGCCAGCAGAAGTCCTCAGCCACACACAGAGAATGCTGTTACCAGGACAGTTTGATTTCCTCTGAAGGGCTGAAAGAAGGTACAGCAGCAACATGCAGTTTTGCTAGTGCTGAGCAGCACAAGTTTTCTGCTGCCACCCTGGTACAACCACCCCACCTGAGTGGTGTTAATGAGACCCAGACATGATATTAACAGAACTCAAAAGCTGCGTGATGGTGTCTGGTCCCTCTTATCTCCCCCGCATACAGCCCTCCGGGTCAAAGTCTGCCCTGGCTGTGTCTCTGTGCAGCAGCCAGGCCCCAGTGGTGACAGCTCCTAAAGCTGGAAACACACTTGGTTCCACGGGCACTGCCTGAAGGGTCATCCCCGCACCTTGGTTTCTTACTTGACAGAAGTTGTGGATTAGTGAGCTTCAAAGCACCCTACTTACATCGGATTTAGGAGTTACCAACAAAAGAAAGTAGTTTTGATTTATTAGTTCCTTTACAGAGCTCACCTGTGTAAAACGGACCTGGAAACAAGCCTATTCTCCAGAGTCGGCACAATTCCTACGCTGGCCTCATCTTCCTGTCCGGGCTGCAGAAGCCAGCATTATTGCTTCACTCATTTGCTACTCTACACAGTCTGAAAACACAAGAAGTTGATCTCCTCCCCTAGAGCTGACATCATCAAGAGCTCCTTCCTTCCGAGCCTTTCTCTGTCACCACAGTTCATACACCCAGATTTTCCCAACCTTCCACCTTTCCAAACCTCTGCATCAGTCTGTTCACTCCCCAGCTGCCAGGCAGGGAGGCGGCATCGGGGCTGCGTTAGTGACAGCCCCCGGAGCTACTGAAATAACAGAACACAAGGATGAATCCTGAATGTACAGGAATCTCAATGTTTAAACCAGGGAGGAATTACTTTGTAAAAGTCACTCCCAAGCTGTAATGCAAAGAGTACCCCATTCTCACTGAAATATCAACAACAGGCTTGAGTCACACCGACCCTTCCTTAACAGAGGAGCACTGCCTAAAACCACAGGAATGTCATTTTCAGTGACACGTGTTGATCTTGCAGAAAACTATTCCAGGGTAAATTCTTCTCACCACAACAGCAATTACCCTATTAAATTACAGTATCAGCCTCCTGCAAGCTGTAGAATTTAGCTTCCAAACATGACCCATCACAGAGACCGCGCTGATATACCATTGGAACTCAACCAACAGATAAAGAAACAATTTATTATTTCAAGGTTTATAGGAAATGGCTAATTCAGAGTGGTTGGGAAACAATTAGAAATCAACAATACCTTCAAAACTGCAACTGAGTTTCCTAGTGAGCAGAAAAGCATTTGATCCCTAGCACTGTACAGCCAGCATCCTGTACCTGTCCCTTCCCACAGCTGTGGGGCAGGAGCCCAGGACTGGTCACAGACACTGATACTCTACACACAGACACTGTTTGAGCACGTATTTTCATGTTGCCCCTGGGAGAGCCACAAAAGGAAATGAAATAAAAAATATAAGCAGTCAAAGACAAGGTAGGCCAACCTGGCAGAGCTCTTACACTGCTCTGTCTTACATCAACACCAAGTTTGCTTCACTTCCCGTCCTGAGCTTCTCAGCTTGACTGAGCTTAACTCGAGACAGTCAGTTACACCTTCACCAGCGAATGCCCTCTCATGAGAAAGTTTCAGAGCCTGGGAATCCTCTGGGTTCATGTTTTTCACCAACAATTACACTTATCTAGAGCCATTTTTAGCATGAGTGTTTTGCAATTTCACTCTCAGAAAACAAGATACTTACAAAGTTCTGGAATATGCTTTGATGCCACAGTAGACTAAGTAACAACAGACCTCGCAGATTAGCACACAGTTCTGAACAGTGCTGATCCCATTTCTTATTGATGACAGCTTTTTTCTTCCCAAAGAGAGAGTTTTGCAGGTTTGCACAAAATACAGCAGCAGGGGAGGACTCACCTATTAAATACACAGACATGTTTCCATTCACTGTACAATTGCTCAATCGGGAAGAGCTCAGAAGAAGTGAGAACAGCTACGGTAACTGTGCAGTGCGTAAGGGAAGTTTCCTAAGTGCCAGAAGCACCCACCAGTGCCCAGCACCCACAGGAGCCTGAGGGAAAACCCCCCGGCACAAGGTAGGGGGGCTGTCCCCAAAGCCCACTGGATGCAGGACTCGGAGAAAGCAGCCAGAAGCCAGGGGCAAAACAATGGCACTTTCCCTGAACACCCGAGACCCGCGGGGTTCTGTGCACCTTCTCCCACGGCCACCAGCCGGGACCAGCGCTGTTAATTAACCAGCCTGTTAATCTGAGCCTGCCACCACAGCGAGGAGCTGACACAACTTCTACTGACAAAGTGTAGTACGCACGCTATTTTAAACCGAGTTTCCTCAAAACCTTTTTGAATTCATTTTACCCTTTTCTGTTGACAACCTCCACGTGGGTGGCCCTGCCCAAAGCCCTTGGGTTGCGCCTGGTAGAGGCGAGGTTTTTACACAGATGGAAAGTATCTGCTGTGAGAACCGAAACTGTGCTACCGGCCCACTGACCCAGTAAAAAGCAGTAACTTGAGTCACTGTTAAGTGTTCAGTGAACGGTGTCACTGCCTCGTCACCCTGAGCTGGCCTTTCTATCAACAGTCTCGAAAGCAGAAGTTCTAGACCATCTTTATGCACAAACAACAAACCAGCTCCTGTCCACGTAGACCTAAATCACAGAGATTCAAAGGCCTCTTCGTATCCTACTACCCCCTCGTTACCTGAGTCACCACACATACGTTTACTGCCCTTTTCTGCGCTCCTTCATTCCAGTGTAGCCTGTATCTAACCTGCACTGGTACTGCTCATCTCACGGGTCTAATCCAGCACTGACTCTCAGCAGACGTTCACTGCTCTCGGTGTTTTACAAGCAGCTGGAACAGGCTAGGTTGGTCGGGGTTTTTAAGTGATGCAATCGACTTCTGTCATGTTTCCATTCCTCCACTCAAAACCTAAAGACTGCCCAGCTGGAACCAGGAGAAAGGCAGAACCTGGCTCTCTCTGAAGTTCAGCATCCACCCCTGTCCCTGAGGTGCTCACCAAAACCGAACATACCCACGCTTTTCCTACAGTCAGGTCAAAAGGCACCTGGGGGCTGCCTTTAGCAACTGTAACAGCACCCTGTGGTGCTCAAATTATATGAACTGTAAACAGGAATAAATTCATTATTCTTATTGATTCCCACACTCAGTATTTGCAGGCCACTTTGTCCCTTTTTGTTCTGGATGTCCTTAAGAAATCGTGCACAGAAAGTTTTATTTACGTATGTTAAGACAATGCCAACTTTTCAACAGCACATAGATTTATTAGCAGAAAAACTGTAGCCTGTGGATTTCTCCTGACTTCAGCCAGCCTGAGCAGTCTCTTCTGGCAAACACTGACGGTGAATCAGAGACCGCCCGACAAACTCTAAAGCCTGTGGCAAGGCTGACTACTTCCCTGTGTACCTTTTTAAAGGTGGTGTGGGTTTTGGTTTTTTTTAAATGCCAGAAGAAATAGTCTTGTCTGTAATAAGGTTTTGATAAGGCCACTTTAAACAAGTTTCCCACGGTGACATGGAAAGAAACAACTTGGACAAAAGCAAAGAAAATGCTATGCAGTAAAAAGGAAAAAAGGAGAAAAGGAGTTTGTCTTGAAAGTGAGTTCAGGGTACTCATTTGATTTTAGAGCCTCAGAATTCAAATAGGAAACAGGGAAAACAATCATTTCTTTTTCAGGGAGAGTCACGGATTGATATTCAGGTGAGACCAGAAGTCAGATCTTTGGCAATACCAAATATCGTAGCAGTCATGACATGCTTTCACATCCCCAAACCAGTACAGTAACTTCAGCATCTCTCACCTGAGTCACTTCAAACTCAGGCAAACTTACCTAAGTGAAAAATGCAGAACACAGTTGTACTAAAACACAACACACAGTCTTTGATCTATCACCCTCTACTCTTCCTCTGTAACTTCACAAAGCACATGCTCACTTTTTGGAGCACAATCTGTCCAAGCAGTTCAACAAAAACATTAAAAAAACCCAAAAATCTAACTGCCCAAACATTCCCTGTGCATCTCTACAACAAGCCACTGGAAGACGTAAACAGTCATCAAAACAGGCTACAATTTTTTTCTTGAACTATGATTACAGGCTACTTTACATTGTCTTTTGTGCTGGTTGACATATATAGAGAACTATGTTATCATTAAGATTTCTTTTTTTAACAACAAATTGAAAATCTTAAGCCTGTATTAAAATTGCCGAGTTTACTGACAGTCAAGAGAAAGCCGAGCGAGACACAGAACAGAGCTCAATGCAACAGTACCGCACAAAAATAAATAAAATCCAGGAAACAACAAATCCCTCCAGTACACGCAGGTGTTTAGAGCACGCACTGAAACCCTCCTCACCCGAGAAGCTGCTGACAAGTGCGCGGTGGGGTCAGGGCCCTGCACCCTTCCAGAGGAGCACGGTGCACGCTCCAACCCCAAGTTCTCCCCACCAGATCTGGGGCTCGCCGACACCGGCTCCCACCGAACCCCGGCCGCTCGCCCCAGTCACCTGCAGGAGCGGGGAACAAGGAGGGTGTTGGGACCGCCGCTTGCTCGAGGTCCCGGAGCCCTGCCCGCCCCGGCCCTCTCCGCAGCCCGGCTCCGCGCCTCACGGGGACGGCGGGCCGCCCTGCCCCGGCCCTCCCCGCGGGGTCGGCTCGGCTCGGGACGGCCC
>JAHREE010150502.1:0-16438 GCA_033628505.1 Tringa tobata
GTGCGGGGCAGCGGGAAGGCGGTACCGGCGGCGGTGGCGGCCGTGCCCCGGGCAGGGACGGCATTGTGCTGTTTTGCCACAGGATAAAAATGGCCTCTCGGCGGATCACAAGGGAGACGTTTGATGCTGTAGTGCAGGACAAAGTTAAACGGTATCGCCTGGACCGGAGCGATGCCATAGGGGACACCATCCATCATTTTAAAGGTAACGACACCCGGGCGTGAGGAGCCGTGGATCCCAGCAGCTATTCCCTAACGGCTCCCTCCCGTTTCTTCCCTTCCTTTTACCTCTATTTGCCTAAAAACGTGGACTTGTGCTGGTGTTTTTCCACATCCATCTTTATTTAAGAAGCTAACGGCTTGGATTGACTGACGCTATTTCTACGTGGAATGCAAATTCCAGGCAAAAAAACCGAATTTCAAACAAAGGAATTCTGTTCAGGCTGCATCAGAGAGTGGGTCCAATTTCAGGGAGGTCTCCAGAGGCATCGCTGCAGGATGGAATTCTGTTGATGTCTGATAAGTTAAATAAATGTAGGAGTGCATTTGAAGGCTTTGGGTCTTTGTATTTCGTGTTATTTTTGGAGAAAAAGCTAGAAGCAGGACATTAATTGAGTGAACGTATACCAAATGTGATCCGCAATTTCTTTTATCTTCTAAGTCTGATATTAAAAATGTCTAGAAAAACAACTTGGATTGCATTCATAGGAAATCGAGAGTTTTAAAATGAGATCTCTTCTGTTTTCTGAAAGTTATATAAGCTCCAAAGAAATAATTTATTTTAAATACTTAATTTGTTCAAGTATTCTTTCTGAATATAACTACTAGAATTAAGGAATAGGGATTCTTGGATGCTTAGCAGGAAATTCTATAGCTTAGATATTGGTGTAGGAGTTTGTAGAAAATGGGATGTTCTCTTCAACTGTGGGATTCCAACATTCAGCGTGGAAACAGAAAGTGCATACTTTTGGTATTTTTCCATCTGAGAAATGTGAGTAGAAGCGTTATGAGCACGACATTAGCATCTTCCCAGACTGAGAAAGTTGTGAGCAAGTAGAAAGTGGGCTTTAGAGCAGAATTTGCTTTTCAGCTTTAGTCAGAGGAGAAGTTTTAATAAATTGTTTTGTCATGTGTTTAGGTATTGTTAATCATTTGTTGCTTTTTGCTCATTATGAGCTACTCAGTGTACACAAGAAAGCTAATGGGAACATCCTGACACTAGATATGTGTACTGTTCTTCAGAAGTTTTTATTTGTTGACTGTTGTAAATGTCTAAATATGTTTATAAATTTTTTTTTTTCTTAATACTATTGGGAGTGCATTGGTGTATTTATGTTTTTCTCGTTACAGCTCATTCAAGGCCGGTCCCAAGACCAAGATACGAAGACAGTTTCCATGATGATGGAAGATACACTCACGACAACGCCCAGCACCATCCTCATGATGACTGGAGCGAAGACCCTAGAGATGACTATCCAGGACCTTCTTACAGATCTGCTAGTCCTCTCATAAGGAAAGATAACTATTACCACGAGCAGTATGGGCGTCCGGCTTCGCACGACCGGGAATATGGGCGTCCGGCTTCGCACGATCGAGAATATGGGCGTCCGGCTTCGCACGATCGAGAATATGGGCGTCCGGCTTCGCACGACCGGGAGTACGGGCACCCAGCATCTCGGGATCGGGAGTACGGGCACCCGGCTTCCCACGACCGGGAATACGGACGCCCAACTTCTCATGACCGGGAGTATGGGGGCCTGGCTTCTCACGAGCAGGACTATGGCCCTCCTGACTCCTGGGAATCCACCGCTCCACACGAAACGGACTTCAGTTCTTCAGATATTCTAGGTGATTTTAGGTCACCGGGACTCATGGAAGATGAATACGGCAACATGGAAAATCAGGAGTATGATGTGGACTTTGGAATTCAATCTGACAGCGAGTTCCGACCCCCGATACGGAGGGGCAGCATCGGCAGGGGAAGAGTTCTGCGAGGAAAGCGTATTGCAAGGGGCGTTGTGAAAACTAAAGTATTTAAAGGAGATATCAAAACTCCCCTAAAGAAATGGAACACTAAAAAGCTGCCGCCGGGCCCTGACCAGAAGCCAACTTTGCAACCTGATCAAATGCCAGAAGCTGCTGAACGGCCGAACCCGAGGCCAGTGACTGTTCAACGCCCTAATCCAAAGTTGCCTCCACGACCCAATCAGAGGCCACCTATAACAACTCAGAGACCTATCCTCAGGCTCCCAAAGCCTGCCCATGTGTTCAGAAATCTCAATTTTGACCTTGTGGACAAATCGGACATTTTTTCAACGTTTGGAATAGAAATTATAAAATGGGCTGGGTTTCATGCAATAAAAAACGATGCCGAATTTTCCCGCCTCTTTGGAGCTCTCTTTGAGCTAGAGACAGAGACCTGTGCAAAAATGCTTGCTTCATTTAAATGCTCCTTAAAGCCAGAACACAGAGATTATTGTTTCTTTACCATCAAGAGTTTACAACACGCTGCTCTGAAAACTCCCAAGGTGGACAATGAGTTTTTAAATATGCTCTTGGACAAGGGGGCTGTAAAAACCAAGAACTGCTTCTTTGAAATAATCAAACCTTTTGATAAATACATAATGAGGCTACAAGACCGCCTCCTGAAAGGTGTTACGCCGCTGCTCATGGCCTGCAATGCTTACGAATTAAGCATTAAGACAAGTGGGTTTGGTAATCCCAGAGAAATGGCAAACGCCTTTGAGACCACTGTTTCTCTTTGTCGTAAGTCCTTGGCCCTTCTGGGTCAGACCTTTGCGCTGGCGTCTGTTTTCAGGCAAGAGAAAATACTTGAAGCCGTAGGGCTCCAGGAAATGGCTCCGGCACCAACGCTTTTCCCAAACTTTGATGATTCAACGTTGTTTGGAAGAGAGTACATTGAAAATTTGAAGGCTTGGTTGGAGAAGAGTGGGTATCCAATTCAGATGAAGAAAGCGGAGCCAGAGTCCACAGCACAGCTCGATAAACCCTCTCCTGACACAAAAATTAAAAGTGAGTGAACTGTTGTAAGGTGCTTGGCAGTATAGAATCTCTTTATTTGTCACTAGTGTTTTGTCTTAATTTTTGTGGTTTCATTAGGTCAGGAATTCCTAATTCTGGGAATTCCATGTAAATCCCTAGCAGTGCTGAGGCAGGTAGTGAATGTGCTTTCAGCTTTGTGGATGGAAGCACGTCTCCTTCCTCCCCTCGCCTGCACGTGCCTGTACTTTACATCCAGGATGTTCCCCTTGTGCCTTGGCTGCTTGAGCTGCCCTCCCTCCAGCTCCAGCAGGACCACGCTGGGACTGGCTACAGCAGTCAGCATTTGCATATAGGCAAAGTCAGAGCTAGTACCATTGCCACGACCATCCGAGATGCAGGCATATTTCTTTGGAGTTGTTTGTATATTGCTGTCTATAGGAATGCTATTTCCTCTACTCCGTTGCGCCACCTAGTTCATCCTCTCTAAAGCATTTTTACTCATTAATATATTCATTTGGTTTTTCCTAATTGAACTTCAGGTACTTCCACAGGGAGATCTTGCAGCACTGACAGTGAATGGCTAATAATTTGGAACTCACACCATCAGAGTAGTGTTCAAATATACTTGTTTTGCACAAAACCCTTTTGGTGCAATAAGTAATTGCCTTTTAAAGGATGGCTTCACTTGCCCAGGATGACAAAGGATAAATAAGCTTATTAAAACCCAGTGCTTCTCATAACAAACCGCTCTAGAATCGAAGTTGAGAAAACTGTCAGAAAGTTTCTGAGGTTTCCTTAATTAATTCTAATATTAAGTGCAGCCTGTTTTGTATTAAAATGTTGAAAAATTGCAAATGTCACTGTGTCAAAGAATAAAAAAGATGGCATATTGGTACTCTGTTGATGAGAATAATACAACGACTGCATTTTATTTCTTCCTGCAGCCCCTCAGCGAGCTGATCGGAAGGTTGTAGAGACAATCGAACAGTTAGTGAACAGCATCGTTGCAGGAACCTTGTCTGCCAAAGAGAGAAATGCTCAAAAGAACTGTCCTGAATATTGGTAGGTGTGTTTGAACAGTATGTTACACTGCTACTCTCTGATGAAGATATCTGGAATATATTTAATTAAATTTGTTATTTCATCCAATGTGTGTAAGATCAAAGTCTATTGTATATTTAATCAGACTTTTTGAAAATGTTTCCTGAGCTAATTATACTTCCTGCGATCCCTGGAAATTGTCCTGTTGCTTCCATTTGGTCTAGTAGATCACGTCCCTTTTGTTCTGTCAATAATGACTGTATGTCAATCCAAATACAAGATGTTGAAAGCAATTCACATTTACAAGATGAAAATAGTAAGCAAATGTAGTTACTATCAACATACCGTATGGGAACAGGCTTATGGATCTAGCGTTCCATGAATGTTGGAAAAGGAAAGTGGAGACACTTCCAAGTCTAGTGATCTTTTAATGTGACGGTGTCTCTTCATGTGGGAACTGCACCATCGCTGATGAATTAGGAGCCAGATGATTTATGTCAAAACCCTCCATCGTTTATTTGCTTGGTGTGCTTTACTTCGTGCTTTAGAGGTGGGGTTGGCTGTTGTTCTGAGAGAGGACTGTGCAGGGTAATGTTCATGTAGCAACTGGTGTAAACCCTTGGGAAAAAGGATCAATTGCCGCTGAGTTTCTGATCTGAGAATTCGAGATGAGTCGTTCTTTCATCTTAAGCTTTCATTTACGTGATTTTGTTTAGGTTCTTGTCTGATGAAGATAGTCTGGAATACAAGTATTACAGGCTGAAGTTATCAGAGGTGCAAAGGCGGGCATCGGCTGGAAAGGAAGCGGGCGGCGAGGGCAGGACGCTGGAAGAATCCGCAACGGAATCAGTCAGGGCCATGCTATACGCCAGGAAAGTCGCAAGTATTAAGAGAAGGCTATTTAAAAGAAAAAGGCTTGGAGTTCTCACCCAACACAGTATTCGAGGCAGGAGGGCGAGGAGGGCAACCACAGGGACACAGACTGTGCTCTCAGCCGGGACAGTGCTGAAGCACCAGGACAAACATCTTCAAGGTACAGATCAGTCAAAGCCTCCTGTATCAGAAGCCAGCCCATCTGAGAAGAATTCTGCCCTCGATACCACCTCATCCTCACAGTGTGCCCCCACTTCAGAGGTCTCTCTGCCAGCAGAAGAAAGGGCAGATTCTGAGGATTTATTAGCACCCCCTGAACTTTTCCCACCATTGTCCTCCCAGTTTCCTGACGGTAAGTGAAGATTCAAGAAGAATGTTCTGCTGGAAATTCTAAAAATCGGTTATTTTGCTAAAGTAGATGATTCTCAGTGATACTAACCTTCCAGAGATGCAGGTTTTGTCTGAAGCAATAGCTAATGAGCATCCTGTTTCTTGCAGTGGATGCTAAAACCATGGAAACTGCCGAGAAACTTGCCAAGTTTGTTGCTCAGGTAGGACCAGAAATTGAGCAGTTCAGCATAGACAACAGTGCGGATAACCCAGACCTCTGGTGAGTGACTTACACGTTTATCTGTGAAAAGGGGCAAATAAGAACAATCAAAATGCATCTAAACAAATACTCAGGAGATACTTCCGTTGGTTGGTTGTCGAGATGTGTGCTTTTGTTCAGTGTGTTTAGGAACGGAGGATTTTGAGCAATACTCCCTCTTGTTCTGCCCAGCACTTCCATTAACAGTGAATTCATGAATTCACTGTTTCACATTCCATGAATTTCATGGAATTCACTATTCATGGAATGGTTTGGGTGGGAAGGGACCTTTAAAGACCATCTCATCCAACCCTCTCCCATGGGCAGGGACATCTTCAGCTCCATCAGGTTGCTCAGAGCCCTATCCAACCTGGCCTGGAATGTTTCCAGGAATGGGGCATCCACCACCTCTTTGGGAAACCTGAGCCAGTGTCTCACTGCCCTCATTGTAAAAAAAAAAAATTCTTCCTTATATCTGGTGTAAATCTCCCCTCTTTTAGCTTAAAACCGTTACCCCTTGTCCTATTGCAACAGGCCCTGCTGAAAAGTTTGTCCCCAAAAGGCATCTGGCTGTGATTGAAGTTTGCCCAGGAAAGGAGGGGACCCAACCTGCCATCATACAGAGTGGTCGCTGTTCTTAGGATGTGTGGTCAGAGAATCCTACAAAAATACACCTGGAATGACCAATCCAATATGAATAAGAGCTCTATTTCTAATGTCTTGCTTCATGCCACTAAAGAAAAATCTCTTTCTTATACTACTTTCACTGTCATTTTTGCTCAGGTTTCTACAGGATCGAAACAGTTCTGCTTTCAAATTTTACCGAATGAAAGTCTATGAGTTGTGTCCATCGATTAACTTCAGCGCAGTGTCAGAAGCCAGTGATGCTGGGGAAGGTGCTAAACCCGAAGAGAGGAATTTGGATATTTCAGAAGAGGAGGAGGAGGAGGAAGAAGAGGAGGAAGAAGATAACGAGGAGGAAGCTGAGTTTGAGGAGGATATCTCCCAGCCTTTGGAAGAGATGGAAATGGAGCAAGCAGAGGAGGGAGAAGAGGATGACATCTCAGCAGGTAGAAGTGTGGAAAACCTAGCTGAAGAGATGATTTCCAAAACGGGAGAGGAAATTGCAGGAGGTGAAATGCAGCTAGCCACATCATCTGATGGTGCTGTACCAAATCTGTCGACACAGGCATCAGCTCCTGCTCCTGGTACCCTATTTCCTCGCAAACGCATCAGCAGCAAGTCTCTGAAAGTTGGTATGATCCCCGCGTCTAAAAGGATTTGCCTCATAGAAGAACCAAAAGGTGAGTGTTACTTAAAAGCTATTTTGTAGGTATCGCTGCAGAATTCCTGATTTTTATGTACTTTCTTACTGCCAGATACTGGCTAAACGAATTACATTTCTTTAACACAAAAATGAATACAATGTTCACTTTAAAGATTCATTCAACTGACAAAGGGGAATCTGAATACATTGTGTGACAGATTTTGTGTTACAGCACAATAGCGGTTTGCGTCAAACATCATTCCTTAAATACTGTCTGTGTATATGTGAATGTTAACCTCTCTCTGCTGCTTAAAAAACTCACCATAGTAGTTTTTGCAGGGTTTATTTTATCGGTTTATGGAAGGTTTAACAGACTTAAATCTTGCACTGAATGTATTTTGAGTGTTTGACTAAATATATTTAGACTTTGGATTGACCTGTCAAATTTTGTCAATATGGCAACAGCAGGGGTGAGTCATGATATTCTAAGAACTGAGAGATTAATAGCTTAAAACTGATTATATGTGCTCTGCAGCTACTTTAACGAATGTCTTTGCTTTGCATAATGATTTTTATTGGTGAAGGTTGTCATTTGTGTTATGTAAATTATATACAATAACCTCATTTAAGTCCAGTCTGAATTTTCTCTCCGAGTATTACAGAAGCTCAAGGAAATGAAAGATCTATCATCCTTAAAATATGTAGTTCATTGCTGTATTGCTGGCACAATGTGTCCAAAACTAAATACATGCAAGTTATAATTAACTTTGTTGTGGAGGAGGGAAAAAATGTCTTACTGTTTCATTTCTTTTCTTATTTTTTATTCTGATCGTTTTTGTTGATTCTGATTTTAGGCCAAGGCATGGAGTTAGAGTCCTGCTTGAGACGTACTTTTGGAGTTCTGTATTAAAATTGTTTTTCTTTACAGCTGAATTTTGTCTTTGATTTGACTTGCAGTGCATGAACCTGTCCGAATTGCTTATGACAGGCCTCGTGGCTGCCCAGTTACAAAGAAGAAGAAGGTAAAGAATTCTTCTGGTTTGTCATTGCATTCTGAGAACCAGCTGTCTTTGTAAGAGGCAGCCTCTGGAAATGTGTCGTTGTCATAAAATCAGATTAAAACCTGAGAAATCTGAAAAAAGACTGGACTAAACCTGTGGAGAGCTGTGGCTCCTGTTGTCTTTTATCTACCTGTGTCAAAATTAAACCTTTTATGATTAGAGCACTATTGAACAGCTGTGTGTTGATTTTGTCTTCTATTTTTAAAAAAAAAAACAAATTGGTGCATTGGTCTCTAGAAAATAAGTTGTAATTTTCTGAAGCTGGTGAGATGTTATTTGACCGCTTCTGTGTTTGTAACAGGGATTCAGTCATTAGATCATTCAATATTTATTACTAAAAACATAAATAGCTCTTAAAATAGCAAAAAGTACACCTTCATATTCTAATAATGTAATTAAACAATTTGACAACCTGAAATAAATCTGTTAATTTTTTTTTTTTTTAAACTGGCAAGGCAGATATTTACTCTTTGATAGACTTTTTCTGTGGATGTGGAGAAGTGCTGCTTAGAAGATATTTCTGTATATCGAGAAATTCAAGTACACTTAGTTTTAGGGGGTTTTTTGAGGGATTTTTAATACATGATGTCCCTGTAAAACAAAACAAAAAACCTTTTTTTTCTGTTTTTTCCTCTCCACAGAAACCAAAAGATTTAGAGTTTTCACACAAGAAGCTGACAAACAGGAACGTGGGCTTCCAGATGCTGCAGAAGATGGGCTGGCAGGAAGGACACGGCCTTGGGACACGAGGAAAAGGAATCCGAGAGCCTGTAAAAGTGTATGTAATGGGAACACACTACAGAAACTTGAGAGCTCTGGAAAAGGCTGGGATTCTAATAGTAATTATATTTATCTTACCCAACTTGATGTGGCCAATGCAGTGATTTTTTTTTTTCCCTTTTTGATGTTGACCTCTGGCTTCTCACCATCCAGTTTGACACCACTGAAGGCTGCAGCATGAATGCCACAGTGTGCAGGCACTTTTTAAAGATATATCGTTGCCCCTGTTCTTCAGGAGGTGGTTTTTGGATGGTTGGTGTATTTATTTATTTTTTAAAATACATAGTATTACCCTGGGGGTCTCCTCGCTGCCACACCACGTACATCATACATAAATAGACTTAGGAATGTCACACACAGTGCTCCTGGGTTTAGGCGACAAATTTATTTGCACTCTAATTATGTGATTCATTCCACTGCGCGCGGAAAGAGGTAAGTGCAGCTGCCAGAAGGTAAGTGGGCTTTTTCCTTTAAAATACACTTGTGGTTTTGAATCTTCATTTTGTCTTTTGACATTGCTGTGTCCAGTGTCCACTGCTGCCAGCATGGAGAATGGAAAATACCTCTGTCAACTCCCCGACTGAGTAAGGAGGCAGAAACTATTTATTTCTCTCTGAACCCATACGACAAGCTCTCTAAGTCCACTCCTAGTCTGTGGTTAACAGTCTTCTTTCTCCAGGGATTTCCATTTTGTCTTCATGCCTTGGACAGGGGCGTTGTAGTTGGTGGGATACTTTTGGTGAGATACTTCTGGTTGTTTGCTTTCTTTTTCCCTTAGTTCTCCCTGTGGTCCAGTGACCATCACTCTGTTTTCTGCATTTCCTTCAGCAGCAGCAAACAGACAGTGAGCAAGCAGCTTATTCACCTGTAGCTCCCTTGTGTTCACCACTGTTACAAACTTGATTCTTAACCTCAAAACTTGTTGGGACCAAATATATGAGTAAAATTTTTTTTGTTTCTGTATCTCCTGGCACAAGTTTTGCTGTACAGCTGATCAGGAGTTGTTTAATTGTAGCTGGTCTGACAGTTAGCCCACCACATTCTAAAAGTTTCTCGCCATCTTTAAGAACTGCATTTTAATGTTGGAAAATACAGTTTTTCCAGCACGTGTTCATTGCTGTGTCACTGGTAAAGACACTTGCAAAGAGCAGTGAAGAACTGCTTTCTGTGCCTCTTACAGAAACTGCTTGGCCTTTTCTGTAACAAAGAGAGAACTCCATATTATTGATGATTTTCATGGTGTGCACCTCTCTATCCTTTCCCATCAAAGTCATTCTTTGGACAGTGCTTTGGGACAATCTCGGTGAGGATGAAACCGGTGCAATTTAACATTTTGCTTTCTCTTGTCAGTTGCTTTGATGCAGTGCAGGGTCCAACCTCATTCTCTGAGCAAAAAGGGATGGATTACTAATTGGAGACGCTCCAATTCTAGTGTAGAGCTTATCTTGATCAATATATATTTGTCTGTGCTGTGTGTCCTACAAGACTCCAGCTTGCTTTGGCTGCTAGAAATTTTAAGGAAGCAGCATTATGTTCCCCTGGCCAAAAATTCCATCTTTTATCCAGAATTATGTGGCATTTCCTACTCGTTCCTGAAAGTGGATGACTTCTGTCATTTTTGAAACGTAAGAAACGAAGGCAGTTTTTGCCATCTTTTCAACAAAGCGTCCTATCTACCAGGAATAAAGCGGTTAATACGAGAGTTCACGTAAGAATTTGACCTGTTAGATGACTGTTGTCTTCACTGCTCCCGTAATATCATGGGAGCATTTCCTTCTGGTGGTATTTTGCACGTGTAAAGGGAGGTGGGAACTGTTTTATAGCTGATCAGGTGTATCGGGTACCGAGCCTCCGCTCCCCTTCTCCCCCCAGTGAAGCAAAATTACTCTCCGCTTGTATCGTGTCTATGTCGGAAGCTGTTGTTTAGATCTCTTCTGCACGTTGTGGAATGTAACCAAAACAGAGTGTTCTAACTATTCATTTTACTCCCTAGGGGTGCTACCTCTGCAGGGGAGGGCTTGGGTGTTGCAGGGGAAGAAAATAAAGAAGATGCATTTGATGTTTTCCGTCAAAGAATGATACAAATGTACAGGCAGAAAAGAGCAAGTAAATAGGTATGTGCAATGGACACGTCTGCTTTATGAATTCCTGCAACCATTAAAATATCAGGGTTTTTTTTTTAAAGTCTTCCTTTTCCAAGAAAATATTAACTGTTTCCATGAGTATATCTGGCTCCTTAGCATTTCGTGAAAATCCAGAGCTACGTTGAACTGCTTTGAACTGCTGAATTACCCCAAATCTTACTTTCTAGGTTTGACATAAGAGACTCGCTCGCTAGAAAGTGCACGGATATGCAAAGGCTGCTGTGAGACAGATCCTCGGCAGAGTATGCCAGTATGAAGAACGCTTTGTTCTGTAGTAGTGGACTTGAATACTAATGTATTAAACCATTTTTCCAAGATTAAAGTTAGTCTTGTATTCAGTCGTGCAAGCTAACAACTTGGATGTCATCTTCTGAGGAAGAAACAACTGATTTTGTTCTCGGAAGTGCCTGTTTACCTCTCTCTTTGGCCAAGTTTGCCTGTTTTGTGATGCGATGGCTTCCCACAAAACCAAATAAGCAACATGGGAAAAAAAATAATGCCTGGCCTGCTTTGGCTCTGATGCTTTCAGAAGCCAAGAATCTTCTCGATTTCCCATCTTCTTGCAAGGCAGTTTAGATTTTATTTTACTACATTCTATTGACGGGCTTTAATCTACTTCTGGAGTCTGCATCAAGCAGTTTCCTCCACACACCAATTTTAAGAAGAGTCTACCCGCATGTTTATTTTGTACAGGATTCTAGACTTTAGGTGTAGGATGAATAACTGAGTTCATCCCAGTCTGAGAACACTAAACTCTTCCTTGAAGAGCTCGGCTGCGAAAGTTTTTCATTGTAATGAACAAGCAGTACATATTTTCAGTGTCCTTTTTGGTTTTACACAAATTTGCAGCTCTTCCCCAACAAATTCTTGAATAATTTCTTTCCTTCTCAAAGAAATTTGTCATGAGCAGGCGCAATTCATGTGTCTGCAGAAAATGCTGAAGAAAATACCGGGAAGTCAGATATTCAGAAGTCATCTGGGAGTGGATCATCAGTGTTACAAGAGTTTAGACAGTCATTTCTGTTTGCTATTAAGTATTTGCTTTGCAGAAGTTCTTTTATTGAAAAATCCTAAGAAATAAGACAGAAAGCTTGTACTTTTAAGGGACTATTCCAGAACTTACTGAAGGAAAAGACTGGATTAAGCTCCTGTGCTTCAACAAAAAGCGTTTACCTACCTTCTTGGTGAAGCAGTTCTGAAGACATGAAAGATTTGGGAGCATTACCACAAATAAAAACATTCGAGGTCTTATCATTCGTCTTTTTTTTTCCAACTTAAGGTCACTGAGGGATCTGTGACTGGGTTACTGACAGTGACACCATTTAATACCGCGCTTTTCGGTGTGCTCGTTCTCCATCGTTACCTTTCGAAAACTAGTCAAAAGTCTTCATTTGAACGTCACGGCACCAAAACCTCCTTGGCTCATGTTCTCTTGAACGAGTTTATCTTGAGCTGACACATGTTTTGCTTTGCTGGGAGCGAGCTCTGTCTTGCTGGTGTTCTCATCCCGCTTCTTGTAGAGCAAAGAGCTTGTGGTACCCCACTAATGGCACCCCTCGCTAACGGGGCAGCACCTCCAGGGTCACCAGTATGGAAGGAAATGTGTTCCTCGGTTATCAACTTGCCTGTGCCTGCTGTTTAATGAGCAAAATTTAGATTCTTTCTCCATTAAAAATCCTACCGGTTGAAAGGGAGTGGCTTCATTTGAATTCTGGAGCAACAAACTTCTCCTGGCTTGTAACAACCAGTCTGAGTTTGTTTGGCTTTTTTTCTTTTCTGTCTGGGTCTTTGAAACCACAATCACGTTGCAGTGTAATTTTCTGATCACTCAGTTTTAGTTGCCTTGAAGCACATGATCACTAAAAAAAACCACGCTGGCAGGGATAGAATCACGTGCTGGTAGTTCTGTTTTTCCACAAACATCACACGTGTCTTCACCTTCACATTAGAAGTTGAAGCCTGAAGGCTAGAAATACAAATAAGTTTACCTGGCTGTCAGACTTGAGTAAGGATACTCGATAGCCCACACATTTCTCGTAGGATTTACTTGGAGATATTTAAAATCCTTAAACGTTTTGGGGCGTGGGTGATTTGGAAGATCATCAGTTACAGTATTTGCAGTGGATGCTCAACCTGTTAACTCCCTGTTTGGGTGTGTTCTTCACTGCCCCTCCTTCTTTCCTGTGCCTAATTAGCACTTGACACAGTCTAAAACTCCAGCCTTTCATAAAGGAGATCTCTCAGTCACGGGCTGTTTCAGAATGATGCTCTGCAACCAATATTGTTGGTCTCTGATTTATTTCTCACACCCACTTTAAAGGATTTGCCTTTTCTTTTGGTGTCGTTGACGACGCTGCCGGCGTTGCTGGTCACAGCTCTTATTTCCCCTCAAACTTCCAGTTCACCTCTTCTTTCCCATTGATGTTTTTTGGAAGGATTCTTGATCCTACATCACGCTATTTCAAGGCAGAAGGCGAGGTGGGGCTTCCCACCAGGTTGAGCTCCGCTCTCAGACCCAGCTCAGCAGCCCATCTGCGCTGAATTTCCTAAACCCCCCGCTTCCCCAGTCTGGGAGAGCTGCTGGGACCCAGACTGGAAACCCCACACCATCCTTTCTGAGCGTGATCCCATCGGGAATATAAATGCTGCCTTGAGAATAAAGGTGAACGTTGGGAAGCTCTCAGATCTGCTGCCCTGGGTGGCTGGCGTGTGGCCTGTCCTTCTTGTGCCACACTTTGACGTTGGAGGAGATCTTGGCAGAGCAGGGCTGGTGCTGAGATTCCAGTGGTGCTCGCACACGGGTTACCCTTTGCCACCTTTATCTTGTTTTACCAAGATTTGACCTTAGGCTCCTTTGGCAAAAGGAATTCCCTTTTTATTTTATTTTATTTTATTTTTTTGGACCTGCTTTTGCAGGCAGCTCTGAGTTGAAAATATGAAATACTTGTACATGTGAAACGTTTGTTGTGCGGATACGTTGCCGTGTTTAAAGTTTACTAGCTTCTTTTCTGTTATTTTAGTTCCAGGCTCTCTTCCATGAAGACTGCAAGCTTCAGTGAACATTTTAACTAACTTCAGTGGTGTGTCTACTGTCTTTTGGTTGGTTTATTTTTTATTTTATTTTTTTTTTTTGGCCATTAATCTTGTAGAGCAATTTGGTCGTTTCTGTTCCGTGCACATGGGCCGTAGCGCTGAGCTGGTAACGATTAGACGCTTATGTTATTGGATAATAACTGACATTTCTTTTTAGTGTAAGTAAACATGTTAGCCTTGTTAATCTTTTAATATCTGCAATAAATGTAGAACTAAACAATTTCTGGTTTAAATGTTTTGCTTGTGAATTTGGCCATTTGTAAGAGATATGCATCGTTTTGGCACTAACGAGTGGAATTGAGATTATGGTGTTCTTTGAGTGCAAAGCAGGATTTTATAGTGTACGAGGGGAGGAAGGTCCCTCTCTGTTTCTGTGCTGCTAAATGTCTCTGGTGAGAATACCCACCAAATCATTTCTTAAGTTATTTTCTCACGTGGCTTTTAGTGCATTAAATCCCCACCCACCAGTGTTACTTTCCACCCCAACACCAACCCCCCCGCGGGAAGGCGGGAGTTTTGCCCTTTATTCCCCGGGAATTAGTTCTCTCTCCCCGATTTTCTCAGTGGACTGACTTTAAATCAGCAAATCTTTTTCTTTCCGTATGCGTGTGGTTTACTGTTGCCTTTAAATCCAAATTCCTTTTTTAGACATTACGTGAGGGGGGGGGAATTGCACCGCACTGCCATGGAACACTCTGCAGCCACCTTCCACGGAGGGGTGAAGCCAGGGTGTTCCTTTGCGAGAGATTCCAGCCGGGTCTCCTCTCCCTCACTGTCACCCTGCCGGGGAACAGCTTTTTAGAGGAAAGTCCAAGCCCCGGCTACACCTTTTTTGTTTTGTTTTTCTTTTTCCCCCTCCTTTTCCTTCAAAAATTGATGATCTGTAAGGACCTGGTTGTAGAAGACAGGACGTTTGCTCTCGTTGGAGAGAAATGAGGAGATCCCCATTTTGGGGGAGGTGCCCTGACAGAGTAGAACTACAGTCAATAAAACACTCTCTGGAGTAATTGTGTTGGACTAATAAAGATGTTTTAATTTTTATTTTATTTTTTTGGCCTTCAAAGCTTTTCTTTGATGTAACACCAATGACTTTTTCCTATTTATTTGGGGGTTTGGTTTTTTTTGGTAGAAGACACTACAGCCTCACTAGTGTGAACACTTCATCCGTGCTGAGACGTTCCTTCTCAAAATCAATGGACAGTATTTTTTTTTTTTCTATTGATATTCTGTTCTGCTTTAAAAAGTTGCTCCTGGTGTATTGTGCCCAAAGAAAGTCTGGACTCGGAAATTCAAACAGTGTTCCTTTGGATTGATTTCTATCCTACAGGCAGGTATATTTTCTAATTAAAAAGGGATTCCTGAAAGCCCTGTATCATCTTTTAATTCTGCATATCTCGTGACTGAGTGGCCAATCACAACCAGACTGTAGATTTGAGCAATAATAAACCACCTTAAATGAGAGTATGCTCAAAGAACAATAGGGGTACTTCGGAAAAGAATAAGTTTTTGTGAACCTTGTTAAGTAGGTAACTTGCTGAATTGCAGCGAGTGTGGAAAATGTTTGCATTATCTGTGGGCAATAAAGTTACTGCTGTTTAAGAAAGCGCAAGCACCCGGTGTGTTCTCTTCGACTCTTTGTGCCTGATTTGTGTTGTTAGAAGGCGGCGCTAATTTCCTGGAAAATTATTTTCTGGGCAAGACTTTGCTTTGAAGGGAGAGCGGGGTTTTGTTTCCCTGCCGCTGGGTAATGAAGCAAATGCAGAGCAATAAAATCTGATTTTTTGAATCTTAAATTTAAATCTTAAATTCTGCCTCCTTGGCAGAAATCCACTGTATTCCTGGAGATAAGGAAAGCTCTACCTTTGAGCAGTTTACGAGACCTGTTCCAGAGAGAGGAACCGCTGCGGGTGGGAAGTTAAGGATTTTGAAACACAAATCTAAAAGGGGGGCTGGTTAAGGGGTCACAGACACGGAGAGGTGTCAGATCTGGGGGTGATCGCTGCCATCCCGGTGCCGTGCGGAGCCACCCGTGTCGGTTCCCTGGTTGATTACCTGGTAATTAAATGCAGGTCGTTAAGCGGATGCAGATGAGTTCTTCACCTCAGAGACGCGCCCTCCCGTCCCTTCCCTCTGGAGCCCCAAGGTGAAGACCACCAGTGCTCGGGGTGTCCTTGGACACGCCGAAAAGCGGGTGTTTCCGCGTGTGCCGGTCCCACACCCTGAGCTGGAGAAGCCAAAGCTCCGGGCAGGCGGCGGGCGAGCCGGGATTTACCGTGAACCGAGGAGAAGGGCTTTCCACATAGCTCCCCTGCGCCGGGGGAGGGGGGGAGCTCGGTACCTCCTACATCTCTCCCGCCGCTCCCCGTCCTCCTTCCCCGCGGTCCCACCCCCGGTAGAGGAGGAGGTTGATGGCGGAGGCTGCGCCCTCGGCCCCGGCGCCGCCCCGCTCCGCCGCCATCGAGAGCCGCCTGCCCCGGCGACGGGGCCACGTGGCCGGCGGTGTCACGTGGCCGGTCGACGTCACGTGACCGGTCGGCGTCACGCGCGCGCAGGGCGAGGCGCCAACGGTCGCTCCTGAGGCGGGCGGG
>JAHREE010150502.1:16779-28589 GCA_033628505.1 Tringa tobata
GGGTGATCCAGCCTCCGGCGCCGTGGGGTGTCCTCAGAGCGGTGACGGGGCTCCGTGGAGGGAGGGTGGGTTGGGGTGTAGCTTGCGGAGCGTGGGGCTATGAGTGGGAGTGCACCTTGTGTCCCTCAGGCCTGGGGGCCACACCGTGGTGGCGGCTCAGAGGTTCCCATCAGGGGATGGGCTAAAAGCAAACGTGCTGTGGGAAGCCAGGGTCAGGATTAAGATTTGGCCACTGAAATGAAGATGTGATGGGACAGGAGAGCTGCAAACTCCTGGTGTCCGTTTTTGCCAGGACCAGGCGTCCCAGGTGCCACGAACAAAGCTGGTCACAGGAAAGTATAAAATAAGACTGGAAAAAAGTGTTCTCAGATACCATGGTCACGTCCTAGGAGATGTATCCTGTCGGCCAGGGAAATGCCTTGGCACATGGGCACCTCCTGGCTCTGCAGACTCACTCCCTGGGTTACAATACGAGGACTAACAGAGTTTCCTGATGCTTCCAACCTGATTCATTAATTTAAAAGTATTCTACCCCAAACAATGTTTTAGTTGGCTTATGCTAATGCAAACGGATTCCTCAGCTGTTGGCATTTACCTACAGATGAAAGTGCAGAAAGAGGAGCGATTCTCTTTGTTCTGAAAGCGGATTTGGAATGTTGTGGTTTCTGTAATTGCAGCAAACACCGAGCTTGCATTTTGCTCAGTTTTCTAGCACTGGCTGGAGGGCATGTTCATTTCGATGGACTGCCAAAATTCCAGGCATAAGAGTACCCGATTCTAATTAACTTAATAAAACATAAATTCCTTTTTCATAACATACCGTTGATTTGCTACCTATATATATATTGTTTTTATATAACATATATAAACAGATGAATTACTGTAAACAAAGCAGTTTTAGCTGTGATTTTTCTTAAATATCTGACTTAGCTGCCTGCTGCAAAATGTTCCTGCTTGTTCTTACTGTTTGTGAAATAGCACTTAGATTTCCTGCAGAAAAACTGCAAAACCCACAGCTTGCAAACGAGAATCCCAAACTCGGCCCAAAGCTTGTTTTGCTGGTAATGGCTTGGAATTGCCATCAGAGTAGTGGCTATTTCCAATTAGTATAAATATAGGTAATAGCTACAAAACCTCGTCAAAGGGCATGGCTATCCATCTTATAAAAATAAAGGTAACCAAATATTACAGTGAACTTAAACTGCTTTTAATTCCAGGACGTCTGGAAGTAGTTACCTGAGTGGAAAATGTAAGAGGTTTTGACAAGTTTCAGAAAATATTTGAAGACTACAGATACTTGCTTTGGAAGGCTTCTGCAGGACGTTTTCAAGAATCATGAAGAAATTGCAGCCTGTAATTATTTAATGACAAGGAATAAAAACCGGGAAGATGTCATTTCCAGTTGAATCTCTGAAAATGGGTAGCACTGCTGCTGTTGTCCTTTATCTTGTTTTGCAATTAATTCAAGAGACGAAAGTGTCGGTTGCGAACTGCGTTCCCAGAAAAACAGTAAAATACCAAAGTAAGTGAAAAATTGTAATAAGAACCGGAGCATGGTGTTGGGAGTTTATTTTTTATTAGTCATAGAAAGAATGTTATGGCTGGTTTCACCTCAGGTGCTGTGGATGCGCTCATCCGGATGACAGAAATGCCTGAACAATAATTGTAGCTGGAGGTTCTGGCTTAAGGGGAATAATAATAGTGGTGTTTATTTTCCTGTAATAAACCAGGAAAAGAATATCCATGCATTTATTCAAATGCTTTCATAATATTTAGAAAATTATCTGGAAATGTGTATAAGCTTTTACTTCTGTTACAATTTCTTTTCAATCTGGAATTTTTATTATGTAACACTGTGATTCTAGTGATAAATATTTTAAAAATAACGTATCTTCTGTGTTTTACAGCTGGAAATAGAAACACTTTTATGAGGGAAGGATTATTCAATGTTTCTACTCTCCTTGTGGATGAAGAAACAGATATGTTATTTGTTGGGGGCAGAGATGCAGTATTTGCTCTTGACTTGAATAATATTTCTAGAGAAATAACCAGGGTAAATTGAAGACTTTTTTTCCCTATACTTCCTTTAAATAAATATTTTGCCTGTGGTTTTCTTAATTTGAACCTAATTTTCTGATTTTAAATATATAAAAGTATTAGTATTGCAAGGCTTGAATCTTTATTACAGAATCTTTTAAGCAAAGCAGTACCTCTCCAGGTTATTTATTATGGCTTGCATGTTATGGACATACATAGAAAAATGCTTATTTACCAAAGTTAGGATTATTTAGGGATTTTTTTTACATATAATTTTGTGGAAAACCATTGCAACGTACCACCTTACAGGTATTTTTGGCTTTCAGGAATATTGGTTTGCTACACAGGAAAGACAACTGGAATGTGTTCATAGAGGAAAGGACAAGGTAGGAACTTCTGTTTCCCCTTCTCAGGTTTTAACTAAAGTGAAAATGGCTCCAGCATCACACTGCTTTTTAATAAATGAAATAAAAGCAAGTTCATTTAAAGGTGTTGGGTTTGTTTTGTCAGATACAATCCACTACCCTATGTAATTTATTTTTTTTTTCTATTTTAGATAAAATGCCAGAACTACATCCTCTTCCTCCATAAGATAAATAACTCTAATTTATATGTTTGTGGAACCAATGCGTATCACCCAACTTGTGATCACCTGGTAATTGTGTGTGAATAGAGGTTTTACTGAAGATACTGGGGTAGGATGGCAGATCCTTAAACACCTTTCTCACAACATTACTGTTGAAAATTAGAAACTTTCTTATTTTTTAAAAAAGTTAAGGGGCAGAAAAGAACTTAGCGAATGTAGGGTTTTTCTCATGATTACTGTTAATGATCGTTTGCTATAGGTTATTCATGGAACAACCATGAGCCTGCAAGGAAGAGCTGAAGAGAGCAGAGGGAAGTGTCCGTTTGAACCAACTCTAAACTACGCGTCTGTTTTTGTGGGTACGTTTGGACTGACACAGGGCCTGAAATGGTTTTCATCACCTAAACTAAGTTACTGGATACTGTTACCCTAATTCCATTTTTGTATGGAAACCCCAATTTGTTCTTTGTGATATGTTTTGCATTTTAAAAATAAGTACTGTATACCTTTTTGTTTCTTCCACATCTTCACAGACGGGGAATTTTATTCGGCTACTTCCAATAATTTCCTGGGAACAGAACCTATAATACTTCGCAGTATGAGAAATCCTGTAAGAACAGAGTTTAAAACATCGTGGCTAAATGGTAACAAGTTTTTTTTCTATATTTCAGTCTCTTGAACTTGAATTTGGTGTGTGACTTTTCTCTAGAAGGCAGTGGTGTGTTATGTATTGATTTTGTAGTGTGAGCTTTTGAACCAAGGACAGAATTTAAAAGAAATTTGTGACTATGAATTTACAGTGATGAGACGAGCCACAGCCCCATTCCATTATGAAAGCACAGCTCCTTCTCTTAATGCTTGATAGATTCATAAATACTTTTCAGTCCTTGTCCACAAAAACAGTTCAATTAGACTTAATTTTTAAGTGATATCTGGCACTTATATTTTTCTTGGAATTAACTTCAAATGTTTTGCGTATTTCTGTGTTTCAGAACCAAGCTTTGTCAGCATGGAAATAGTGCGGGAAAGTGAATCTAATCCAAATGGAGATGATGATAAAATTTATGTGTTCTTCACTGAAACAGCTGTTGAATTTGATTTCTATGACAAGGTTCTGGTGTCCAGAATTGCCCGGATCTGCAGAGTTAGTGTTTGTAGTATAAAGATCTCATTTAGTGTATTTCAGATGAGGTTTCATAGCCGAGGGATTAAGGACGGTATCTACCCTGGCTAACCAAACAAAAGTCTGTCATGTACATTTTATTTCTGAACTAGCGTCCTCTTTTTCCTGCTGGAACATCCAGCTGTTCAGGTTGACATTTAAACCTTTTTCCTTTGCCTTTGGACTGAGATTTGTATTGAAAGGCCAACAATATTTTTCCCCGCAGCGACACTATTGGGTGACAATGAGTCTATTTCTTTACGCATTGTACAGTGTCGATGTTACTCCTTCCTTCCTTTAGGGAGATCTTGGTGGAAAACGCATATTGCAGAGAAGATGGACGTCGTTTTTAAAATCCCGCCTTTCCTGTTCCATTCCGGAATTAAACTTCCAATTTGATATTGTCCAGGATGTCTTTTTACTTCGGAGAGGAAAGTGGCAGGACAGCATATTTTATGGAATTTTTTCCCAACAATGGTGAGACAGAGGCTACTAATGTTTGTCATGAACAGAGTAAGGGTTCTCAGTTCAGTATTAACAGCCTGAGTGCAGCCTTTTGGCTTTAACTCAGACCCAGCTCCTTACGCTGTGTGTTTTAATGGACCACATTTGTTTTTCTTACAGCTTGATCCGACTGAGCAAACATTTATCAGCTGAAACAAAACGTTTTTGGTTCCCAGGCTAAAGCCTTCAATTAAAGACCAACCAAAAGCTGCTCCTAAGCCCGGTTTTTAGAGGGATGTTTTCTCTAGTCGGATGGTGGGGCAATTAAAACTAATTACATATAAAATCACATAATTACATACACAAAGCCCTGGATTCTCCTGATCTTTATAGCACTAAAGGAAATAGCTGACATTTCAAGGTGCAGAATTAGTCTTCTATTCTAAAAGAAGTATCTGCCATGGCCTGCTTGTCTACTGTAATGTTATGTGCAAATGAAAACAGAACTCCAAACAAAAACCTTTTCAGTTTTAGGGTTAACTGACTTTTTCTTAACGCTCTGACTAATGAAGAAAAACAAGACAAAGTGTATCGAAACTTCACATGTCCAAAAAGATCCATGACAAAGTAGCCGTGAGCAGGTAATTCTCATGTTTTATAAAAGCATCAGAGTTAGTGGAACACAGCCCAGTCAGCACTGTCCAGCTCAACCTGCTGCCACCTCCTGACCTGTCACTTTACACCCACTGGAGCTTGTTTGAGTTTTATTTCTGGTTATGGCAGTTTGGGTTCAATGTCTCCTAAGATAGGAATTTGTTGAACATTTATTCCTTTGGGTGTGGCAAAGAGCCTTAGACTTCAGTGGTAGAACCAAAAATCACGTCAGTGTCTGACCCAGACACTCCTAAAAGTCTACCTCTCAGTCGTCGTTTTGAAAAGCATGATAATTGGAGGCAAAGAGGGAACAGCATTGTGTTTTTCCAGAAAGGTAAGTTAAAAGGATTAGAAGAAGAATTAATGGGCTGTGTCAGAAGTGTGGAGCCAAAGGGAGGAGAATCCTGTCAAAACGTTGATTAACGTCATACTTGGACTCATCTCTCTGTTTACAAGAAAGGTTGTCAAAAGGTCCTCATTCTCTCATTCTGTAAGTGGTTTCAATTTATTTGAGGGTGGTTACTTGATTTTTTAACAAAAACATTTCTAATGCTATCTTTTATGAATGTCTTTGTTTTATTCTTTTCTTAGTGAATCATGAAAAGTATTTTTAGTATTGGGTACCTTTGACTAATCCTGAAAAAGATACAGCAGTGTTCTCTGTGCAGATGTGCAGTATTTCCACATAAAAGCTAAAAAAACCCTTGCTTTTATTTTATGTGGTGTTTTTTTTTTTTGTTTTTTCTTCTAAGGGGAAGAGTAGACATATCAGCTGTTTGTGCGTACAGTATGACAAATATTCAGGAAGTCTTCTCCAAAGGAAACTACAAAGGACCAGTCACTGTAGAACAGTCCCACGTTAAATGGATGGCGTACAGGGGAGAAGTGCCAGTTCCACGTCCTGGTGCTGTAAATATGAATTTACTTGTTCTAATTAAAGAACAGCCTCTGGATTATCTTTTTTTGGTAGCAAATCCTTAGCTCATGTTTTATTGATATAAATGCAGTGTTTCTGATCAGCAAACATACCTGCTTGCTTGTAGCAAGGTTCCTAGAAAAGCTGCCTTGCTTACCGTTCTGCCTCACAAGGATTGTGGGATTGTTAGCTAGTTTGTAGTGAGAAGAAAATGACGATTTTTATCTTTCAAAGATAAGTAGAATTAACTGAATGTTTAGAAAGAAATACACCTTTTTTTTATATAACTAGGTGAAATGGAAAAAGCAATTGTAATTGTGTTCATTATGTTTTGTTTCTAGTGCATTGATAATTTTGCCCGGAGCATCGGGTATAATACTTCTTCCGACTTGCCTGACAAAGTTTTGCAGTTTGTTAGAGATCACCCTCTAATGGATAATTCTGTAAATCCAATCGGGGATAGAGCGGTGCTGCTGAAGAGAGGTTCGAACTACACCAGGATCGTAGTAGACAGAGTGACTGGCCTAGATGAACAAACGTACGATGTTATGTTTCTAGGAACAGGTGAGTGCTTTTATTTTAGGAAAAGCTACTATACATTTTTATGTATTTTGTTCCAGAGTATTTTTTTTTCTGAGACTTCAAAAAAGTAAAAGTATTCGTCAGCTCTGTTTGAAGTTTTGCATTCAGAAGCTGTCTTGCTAGTTTAATGTTTTCATCCCAGTTAGATTAAATGTGTTTGGCTTGTTGGACATTAAAAGGCTCTCTTTAGAAACTTTCCATATCAAAGGAGACTTGACATAATAATATTTGCAAATTCAGGGATTGTTTGAGGTCTTTTTTTTCCCCTCAAAAAAAAAAAATCACTGCTTTTCTCTTATTGAAAGAAAAAATAAGAATTGCTTTGAAGAATATAAAAAACTCCCTGTGCCCAGGAATGCCTTCTAAATCTCTATCTATTTCAACATGAATTACCAGGCTAAAATGTTATGCTATGTTTAAACAAGTTTATCTTTAGAAATACATTTCATTTTATGCAGATGATGGATATTTGCATAAAGCTTTGAGTTGTGACGGGGAGATGTTCATTGTGGAAGAGCTCCAGCTGTTCCTGTCTCCTGCGCCCGTGCAGTCTCTCCGTCTGTCTTCTGGAAAGGTACAACTCCTGGCCCTACACATGGAAAGTGGCTGCTGCAATAGCTTGTCTCAGGCCTTGCTTTTCTGGGTTGTTCTTCTGGCTTTTAAATAGCCTGTAAATGTCTCATAATTCTGCTTTTATTATATATTCCTTAATAACAGAAGCATGAGACTTTTTTTTTCTGTAGAAGAATTTGTATGTGTCAAAATATAACTGAAACAAGCCTTAGTGTTCATTAAATTAGGGAAGGCTCTCTGCTGTGGAAAGCTATTTTTTTTTCTCATTCATATCACCACCTATTTTTAGTTTACTGATATTTTTAAGAATAAAATCTTATTCTTAAAATCTTACAAATCCATATTAGAAAATAAGAGCTAAAAATCTCACTTGCTATTGTAAAAGAGCTCCCTCCTGCATTTCCAGGGGATGCTCTATGCAGGGTCCCCGTCTCAGGTGGTGCAGCTGCCTGTCTCCCAGTGCCACCAGTACAAGTACTGCCTGGATTGCGTCTTGGCCAGGGATCCGTACTGCGCGTGGTCTCCCGCTGCGAAGGAGTGTGTTCTGCTGGCCAAGCACACTGGCCCCACACAGTGAGTAAAAGGCTGTTGTTTCAGCTACACACCTGGTGTGAGATGGCTTTATCGCTGTATTTTTAAGTGCACTTTAATATCTGGAACACAAATCTAGGATGGTTCGTAGAAATGGAATGATACAAGCTGGAACACTTCTTGTCTCTGTTTTCATCTGTCTGGTTTTGGGGTGGTTTTTTTGTTCGTTTTTTTTTTTTTCTTTTCAGGAATTTAATTCAAAGTGTGAAAGATGGGGATGCTTCCAGCTGCCTCAGCGTAGGTATGTCAATGTCTGTTTTAAGAAAGAATATTTTAATTTCACGCAGTGAAAATGCTTTGTGCTCACTGGAGTTCTTGCATTATAGAAAACCACAGAATTAAAATCCTGTTGATTATTACTTTTGAACTAAGACCCCAAAAAACTCACACGGAGCTGGTACTGCCTAATGCTCTTAACCCTCTCAATCTAAATGTTAGAATATGTCAGTTCAGACTGAAGTTCTTACTCTCCGGGGAAGCATAAATGTGACCCCTTTGAAGTTACTGGTGTCCCTTGCATACCCTCTTTGCAGAAATCCCATGAGACATCAAGTGTCCTGTTAAATCTGTCACTGCTTTAGGATGCTGTTCTGCAGATACATGACATGCTGTTCCAGAGCACACTTAAAAAGAAGGCTATTTGTTGTCAGCCACTTAAAATTATTTTTGTTATTTTTAGTGGGACTGGGAAATTAGTTAGTTTTAATGTAGAATCACAGGTGTGTGCGATCTGATATTTTTATGCAGTGACTTCATAAAGAAGTTGTGAGATACATTGCTTTGTGACACAAGATGTGTCTCTTACCTTCCTTATGTCTCTTTAAAGTCGGAGTTGTCTTTAGTCTTGGCTGTTTTAGTCTGCCTGACAAATGATAACAAGGCAATCAGTGGGTGGGTGGGAGCTTTTACATGGCTGATAGAAGCTTCGTGCAGGCAAATCTAAACATCAAAGCATTTCTGTGAAGAGATGTCATTAACCAATAGAGAAGCTGAGGCATACAAAGGTGGCTTTATTTATGCCTGCCTGTGTATACAGGCAAGGCAAAACCAGATTAAAATCTGGAAGTTTTAAACTTCTAGTCCGGAATTCATTCTGTTACACATCAGTGGGAATAGGGCCAGCAGGATGTCACTGACAGACTCAGACCTCCTATAATGGGATTTCTTTGCCTTCACCCCTTACCAGTTCATTACCCATTGTCAAGACTGATGAGTTAAAGTTTATATTTATTTGAATATGTATTTGGTTTTGTAAGTTAAACTCAATCCCCGGTGTTCTTACTTAAAAAAAAAAATCTTCCTAATTTCAGAGAATAGTGTGAGAAAATGTCTCTTTACCCTTGGAAACAACGTTCATCTTAAATGTGTTCCTCTGTCGAATCTGGCGAGTGTAGTGTGGAAGTTTAATGGGAGCAGACTTCAGGCCAAGGACTCCAAATATCTCCTCTATGATGGAGGAATAGCAATATTTAATGTGACAGTGGATGCGGCTGGATTCTATGATTGTATCTCGGTAGAGAAATCCAAAGGGAAGGAATTCCTCATGACTATGGCCCGCTATGTCCTTTATGCCCAAGAAAAGACGAAGGAAGCAAATGTTATCGCCACAGCAAATCAACATGTTAAAGCAGGAGCTGAGGGGGTTTGGTCTTCAGAACCACGGTTGTCACTGAACAACCAGACATCTATGGGCAGCCAAAGAGAGAACTTTGTTTTAAAACTCTTTGGGGCTGGGTTTGCACTTTTTTTCTTTTTCTTGTTGGTTTGGAACTTCCACAAGGGTCATTTATCCCTGCCTTGGAGGAGCAGAGAAACCAGCTCAAAACCCCCTGGCGTGGCTGGCTTGGGAAGTTTGGCACTGGCCGCAGAGGGATCGGGCGGCGAAAGGAAGAGTACAGCCACGCAAACGGACATATCCGGTGTTCCGTATCCGGATGCCGGTGAGCCTTTCTTGGGGAGCACAGTGGGAACACGTAGCGGTGCCAGTTTCACAGGGAGCTGCGGGAGCTTGCAGCTGGCAGAGCTCTTTGGTTAAGGTGTCACGATGTTTCCCGTTGAGGAATGTGGAATGTAAATTTGGGTAGGAGACAGAAGCTCCGGATTGAAGATGACAAGCTGCGTTGTGTATTACATAGTTGTGTTACCAGTTACTACTTTTTAAAAGAAAAATTCCTTCTTTGGTTACCTTTTTGACACGATAGAACCATAAGAATAAATTTCTTTCAAAAAATTGACACTGATCCACTTTTTTTCCAATGTTGGGGTTGCCCAATTACAGAAGTTAATACTTCAGAAGCTAATAATACTTAGCATTTAGCACTTTCACCTTCAGACTTTCTGTTTAATCTACGAATAGCAACTAATTAAGTCTCCCAGTGCCTCGAGAGGTTGCTGCTATCCTCATTTTACATGGGAGGTTAAATTACTTGTCACTGACCATCGTGAGTATTGGTGTCAGATCTGGTGCTTTGTTAGAAGTTTTGGAGTCATCTTCCTCTATTTTCTCTGTTTTCCTCTCCTTTCCCTTTATTGAGGCTTTCAAAACACTTCACATGCATTTATTTTTCAAATGTGTTTTTAGTGACCTTTATGATACATTTTCCCTCTGTCCAAAAATGTCATGAATCAACTTAGTCCTGCATCGTTGTTCTGAGTTTATTTCTGAGCTGTGGTCACAATTCAGACGTTGCAGCTCCTTTTGTTAAAGGCCATTGAGAGTTTTGAGAGTTGAGCGTTTTTTCTGAGTCACTTTTTTCTTCATTTTCAAATAAATGTTCTCTGATGTTTTCTTCTTTGGAAAATGACATGGGTTCTTGATCAGGAAGATCCCTGGACAAAAGGCTGTGCTGCCTTGCTCTGTCTCTTGCCAGACATGCGTGAAGTCCAAGGTTGATGCAATTCTAGACACAGCACACTTTTTTCCAGTCTTCATGTGGCTGTGGAAGGAGAAACCCCCTTGGAAATGGATTCTCCCGTGTGGAAGGCTGTACCAGCTGTAGCAAGACACCTGCTTTCGAGTTAAATGGGAACGCTTGGAAATGAAGAGGATATGTATAGCATTGATAATGCCTGGATAGGAGGAAAGACCAGAGAAGCCGTTATTTAGTGTTTTTTCTCCCTGAAAACATAAATAGATTAAGCTCCTTCCACTGGAGCAAAGTCACAGTTTTAGGATGCCTTCTTTCTCCCAGGATCAAATTGTTATTCCGTTCTGCTCCGTAACAACAGGTTCTCACCTGTGAATACTGTAGAATGCCTTAGAAGAAAGGAGAGGACAGTTGTTGAACTCGGAAGAAGCCAATTCATGGATTACTGTGTCTGTCTGTCCCGCTGCTGCTTTGCCAACACAGCAATGGCCAGCCCAGTCCAAACCACAGCACCTTTCCATGGAAGGAGGTAGAGCTGGGAACAAGGTCAGCCTTTCTGGCAAGGTGAAGCCATCGGCACAAAGTCTGGCCAAGAGAACTATATCAAATGGAGCTCTGGAAACGAGAAGACCGGATAGCTGCCGGCAAACCGTTACCCCAAGACCTGCCTGGCTGCCTTTCGGTGCTTGTGTCAGTGTGATGAAAGAACAAGGTCTGAGGTGCATGTATTGTCTCAGTTGGAAAGGCAGTCTGCTTCCTCCCAAGGTTCCTTTACCTATATTCCTACTCCCTGGCTGCAAAAGACTATATGGCAATTAACGATGGAGGCTGGATGGTGGTATATAACTAATAACATAGGAAGTGATGGAAATTTCCATCCTTACCTTTGGGGACAGTTACTCTCTTCCCTTAGTGGAAGGAAGTGCAGATGGAATACAAAACCCCATTTCAGAAAATCCTCACAAGGCTGCCAGCGTTTGGTTTTAGTTCAATTCCTGCTGATCTAATTACCCTAATTTAAACGTGTAAAAATAATTAGCTTCTCTCAGAGAAGTCGTAGATAAGTTCCCGTTACCAGGTCGATATGAAAGATGTTGTGCCCTACTTTCAGTCCTGTCTTCGGTGCAGTTGGAGTCCTTTTGTCATTGGTTGCCACCCTGCACGGAGGAAGGACGGGGGATGTGGGGCGAGGGGACGGAGCCGAGGTAGTCCTTGAGAATGTGCCTTGATGGCACGCTCAGAGTTCCCAGCGACAAACCGTTACCCCCAAACAGAGGGGGAGGAGGAGCGGGGACACTGGAGACAAGAAATTACACCCGTCTCAGTAAATCTCCCTTCTAAATACTTTAGAAAATCAGGTGGAGGTAGAAGGCTGAAAGCGGGGTGTGAGAAGTGGTG
>JAHREE010150502.1:33384-64842 GCA_033628505.1 Tringa tobata
GGGGGACTTCGCCGCAATCCGCCGGGGCCGGGGGCGGCTCTGCCCGGTTCTGCCCGGCAGGTGGTGCCGCCGAGCCGGCCCCGGCCCCGGGAATAAAGTCGGGAGAAGCAAACGGAGAAATGTGACCGAGATGGGGCAGTTGGTAGAGGGAGGAAGCGGATAGGGAAGAGAGAGAGAGAGAGGAAAAAAAAAAACCCAACAAAAAAAAAACCCCAAGAACAAAGAAATCGCCGCCCAAAAGGCGGCTGCGCTTCTTGGGCGGCGGGGACAAACTTGCGGGGCTGCGGGAGCGGCGAAGGGCTTTGTCTGGAAGGGCTTGGAAAAGCCACCACCTAATCCTGCTGCTCCCCTCCCATGCTGAAAGGGAAGGAGGGATCCTGGGAGCCGGAGAGAGGGGGGAACCGCTGGGGACTGCGGCGACCGGGGCGGGGGGGTGGGTAGCCCGAGTTTTCCCCCCGCCGAGCGCTCCGGGCTGGAGCTGGGCGTGGGAGCCCCGCAAACCCCGGGGGAGGCGGCGGGGGGAAGGTGTCCGGGCAGCCCCTACCCTGCCCCGTAACCTCGGGGATTTACTGAGCGGTGTGTGAGCCAACAGCAAAACTAGCGAGGTTTCAAAGTGAAATTCCGGAGGAAATTTAAAGAGCATCCGGATCCGGAGAAAGACAGAAAGAAAGAGGAAGGGAGAAATAAATCAAAACGTGGAGAAGAATCCCAGGCAGCTGAAGAAAGGACGAGAGAGAAAGAAGCTGACGCCCGGCAGAGATGGGGTGAGCCTGGCAGTTTATTATTCTTGAATTGCTTTTATTATTCATGGCCGATGAGCTATTTTTAAGGTAATGGCAAAAGAAACGAAGGTTTGAAATTGCTTTTTTTTTTTTTCTTCCACGTTGCGAGCTTTAAAGTTCAGACTTGCCTTTTGTTTTATGGGTTAGAAAGTAGATAATTGCAAATCTCTGCAACTTCTTTAAATAAACTTGTGTGTAAGGGAAGCCTCTAGTGAGCTATATGTTGTATGAAATCCAAACTGGGAGGCTGGGTGGGAGGACTGGAGCTGGCTTGTGTTCACAAACTTTTCCAGAAGTTAGAAATTGGGGATTTTGTTTGGCTGTTGTGACTTTGGCATTTGGCAAAATGGATCCTGTTTGCATTTCTAGATGGATAAATAGCTGATTGAAAATCCCTGATGACTTACTTTATGATCCCCCTCAGACTTTCCAAGAGTGAAATAACGCTGCATGGATGTGGCGGTGGATTTTGGCATGCAAATAGGAGCTTAGTCTGGTATTTAATTTATGCCCTAGTTCTAAGTCTCAGTCGTGTAACTTTAAAGGACCTGACGTGTTTTTGTGAGTTTCTTGGGCAATAAACTCCTCGTGGCTGTTTGAAAGCACGGTGGATCTGTAGGAAGCCTGTCTGATTGACACCCTCCAAACGTGTGGGTTGACAATGCAAGAGAAATAAATAACATTCTTAGGGGCTTGTTTTCCTTCTGCTAATGTTCCTCTTGGACCGTCCAGATAAAATGATTGAACAGGCAAATGCAAGAGGCAGAAGAGGCGAAGAATCCAAAGTGACAGCAGAGTGAGTCTGGCGTAGATCCTTTGAAGTTGGCAGAGTATTTGCTGATCCAGGTTAAATCAGAAAGTGTCCCTATTTTCCTCTTAATGTTTCTGCGCTCCACAAAGTTACTGTAAAACTTCTAGAGCTGTCAGGAAGGGTTTAAGAAGCAGATAGCCTGGGACTACGCGTCTATGACCAGTGCTTTATTCTCCAGGGTTATAGGACGGATCCTTCTTGGACCTTCCACAGGTCCTACGAGCAGCTCTGTGATTTCTTCAGAGGGTCTCCAGCTTCCGTGGAGAATATTGAGGTGGAGTCACCATCTTGGTCTGCTTGGATTTCACTGTGTAATTATAGGGGTGTAGTAGCAAAACTATTATTAAGCTAGGGATGATGTTTCCACCCAAAATTCCTTATTTCCACTTAACTCCAAGATAAAGTGTCTTTTTACTTGCAAGTTGATCACATGGGAATATTGAGTAGCTTTCAGCAGCGTGTAGGTTACTCTGGATACCACAGACGTTAAAAGCACATCACCTCTTACATCACATTCTGGCAGTTGATTTTAGTTAACTTCTTTTCAAAGCAGGGATTCTGGTCTCCTTCCTCCGTATTACATTTCTTTGTAACATCACATTCTGGTTTTTCCTGGATAAATTCTCCCTGGGCTCTTTTGTAACCGTTGCGCTGTCGGTATTAATGGCCTGGTGCTTCCTCGCTGAAGAGGCCAGTTGTAAATAACACTTGATCCTGAGGGAAGAGAATTTAGTTAGGTCCAAGCTGAGTCTTTGGTGGGCACCTACTCCCATTTCTCTGCCTCTCCCGATAGCATTGGTAAATATAAATGCAGGTAGATGCAAATTTACCCGCTTCTAATGTGAGCAATATAGAGCTTATCTGCTTGTCGCATATATCAAGCAAATTAATTCACCCGCTCTTATCTCTGCTGTCATCCCACTGACCTCTGCTAAAGAGCCAATTTGAACTGGCCTTGCCGGAGGGGCTGCTGGATGTGTTTTTGGAGCTCTGGCAGGTCCAAAATAGCAGCAGATCTTAGGGGCTGGTTCTGGTGAAGCTGAGCAGGCGCCCGTGCCTGGAAGGACCACGGCTCCTGTAGCTTGTAATGAAGATGCAGAACGTGTTGGAGGCAGGGAACGTTTTGAAATGTGCGTGTATCTCCACTTCTCTGGTTCTAATTATTACTGGACATGTTCTCTGGAATGTATAAAGAATTACTTCGCTGCAGTCTGGCTCTGCTGGGTTTTTTAACTTTAATTGCGGTACAGACTTCCAGCGAGGGTTTGTGTGTCTCAAAAGAAAAAGCTGCTGGAGCTTAGTAGCAGAAGTAACAGTTGTCCCGGGAAGGTGAATGCACAGATTGTGTTGTAGACACCCAGTAGCACAGTGTTCAGCAGCCAAGACGCTCTGTAGATGGAAACTGGTTTCCAAAAGGAAAAAAAAAAAGAAAAATAACCTCTCTCAGCTGTGTTGTGTCTTTAAATGCCCTTGATCCCCTTTCTCTGTGCCTGACCTTGCGTGCCTGTTGCTGTTCCCCACGCTGATCCAACAGGAGCAGATATTCAGCCAGGATTCCTTTGCTGCCCTTTATCTGCAGACAGGCCGTGAGGCAGCTGCTTTTCATTCCTGTGCTAAGCCCAGCTGGGAAATCCATTGGGAGTTGGGGGAGGCAGAAGGGAAAGCGGCCCCCAGCCAGCTCCCCGTTGCTGGAGCTGCACTGCTCCACCATCCCTCTGTGGCTGTGGGGTGGAAGGGTGGCCTCCTTCAATCCCACCTGGACTCTTGCAGCATCTCTGCGTTTTCCCCAAGGTGACATTGTGCAGCACGGGATGAAAGCGAAGCTGCAGCTCAGAGGGCTTGGAAAAACTGCCTGGTGGTTAGAGCAAAGGGCTGGGAATCCGTCTTCCCAAACTTTGTTCCCAAAGGGCTTTTGCAGTTGGGTGTCCCAGGGGCTTGTGCCCCAATCCTGGGTAGGCGATACCAAAGCCTGCTCCCTGCACCCATTTATGGTGAAGCAGAAGAGTCCGTAGGCTCTGGAGGGGGTTACACCCAGTCCCTGGCTCAGACAGGAAGGGTTTGGGGAGAAATGCAAAGGGAAAGAGATGAGGTTTGACTCATTAACCCACACTTCTTCCCCAAACAGCACTGACACACAGTCAGCAGCAATTCAAGCTGCTGAGGGAAGATAAAAGGAAACAAAGACAGACAGCAGTGGAGGAGGAGGAGATCGGTTCTCATGCCCTCTCTGTGCTCCAGTTCTGCCTTTTGAAATACCGGGCTCTGGCTGAAACACATTTCCCCAACCCTCTCCCTCGAATTATCCCGGATGGTGCTGTTTTGTGAGGTTTCTCACACCCGAGCCCTCGGGCTGGTGACCCCAGAGACGGGAGAGCCCTGACACAGCCCGGCTGAGTCAGCGTGGCCATGGGCCGGCAGCCAGAGCTCAGGCACATATCCCTCGTGCTCACACGCTCTCACGTAGCCCTCACTGCCCGGCACAAGCTGCCCTGTGAACACCCATCCAGGAAACCAGACCTCGGGGAGAGAAAGGACTTTTGGGAAGATTGCAGTGGGAATTGGGAAATCCTTACCTTTCCCAGTGAGAATTGGGAAATCCTTCCCATCTGCTGTGGCTGGCAATGGGTCTTTTAGCAGAAGAGGACCTCTTTTTTTGAGGGGGGGAGAGGCGAGTTGCTTGTTGTGGCTGCACAGTGCAAAAATACCTTCCTAGGTTTCTGGGCTCCGAAGGTGTCCCGCTGCTGTCAGCAGGGACATGGCACCCCCAAAGCCCTTCCCTGCCCTTGTGGCTGAGAACTGCTGGGCCTGTGGTGTGCAGAACCCATTTTGCTGATCTGGCACTTTGTGATTTCTTGCAATGCATTTTTGGTTTGGTTTTTAGATGAAAAGGGGGGGGATGACGACCGCAGGCTGCCCAGATGCAGAGCGAGGTATTTAAAGTGATTACCCTTCTCTGCGTCCAAGTGCGGAGAGGCTCCTTCCTCTGACAAGTAAATGAATGTCCCTGCAAAGAGAAGCTGCAGTGAGAGAGAGGAGGTGCAGGCTGGAGAACAGCACATGGACTTCTAGAGATGCCCTTGGCCGAACCCCATCCAGGAGCACCAAGGCAGATGCTGTTAATGAGGACCGAGCTCAGCCTCCCCAGGACATTCCAGCTGCAGCCTTAAGTGGCTGAAAGACTTTCTTCTAAACCTCAGACCTATTCACTTATTTGTATCCCTGGAGTGCTTTGAACTCAGACTCACCCACCACATGTCTCTTAAAACTCTGTGCTTGTGTCTAGGTTTGAATCCTGCTCTTTTGTCACTTTGGAACTGAAATCAGGACGGAAATACTAGTATAAATTTGGGGAATGGTGACTAAAAGCTTCCCTCTTTGCAGCAAACACAAGGTTTCTTCTCTCCGGTCATGCAGCAAAGGGTGGGGGCAGGTGAGGAGGATGCGATAAGTAATTCAGTTAACTAAATGGGCATGTCACAGGCAGGCAGGATTGTGAGGCAAGAATTACTGCGAACAAAAAAAAAATAAAGAGGATCTCAGTGGGAAAAATCTTCCAGATTGCACAGAAAATCGGAGAAGAATAAGGACAAAGCAGAAGTCAAATGCAGCTGTGCAGGCAGAAAGAGACCCCTCCCTGCAGCCGGCGTGGAAGCTATCGAGCAAAAGGCATCGCTGGGTGCAATAGAAGATCTAAAGCAAACAATCAAACTCTGATTTCTTTCTCTGCCAGACCTCTTCGAAAGGCGGAGAAGGGAGGAAGGCTGCATTTTAGCAGTTGCCCTTTGATTTGGGAACCTGCTGAAGAAGAGAGAGAGAGAACGAGCCTGTAATTGTCAAAAAGGATTTTTCCCAAAGGGGTGCTATTTGTGTTGGAAATACCCCAAGAAAGTAAAAGCAATGAAATAGAGTTTCTCTGAGGAGCTGGTGCGGTGTAAGGATCCCAACGGGCAGCTCAAGACACAGAAACGTTTGGCTGAGCAGCTCTTCCCAAGGTTGCCTGTGCCTTCCTTTAACCCGGGCTGTTCCTTGAAGCGGGAGATGTTTCTTTGGAGGATTGTACGCCGTTACCTCCTGGCTGGAGGATGCGGTGGGGAACGTGCCCCGTTCCCAGCTCGGTGGCTCCCGTGGCTTAAACCAGAAACGTCTTCACCTTTTTACTTCTGAGGGTATTTTTCTGGTGAGGGTTAGAGAGAGGGCTCTGTGACATCCCTCTTATTACAGACATACCCAGGAGAGGGATTAAAGGTGACTTGTCAAAGCCTCTCTCCTGGTGCTGTCTCCTAAACTGGAGATGCTCTGGTCCCTCTTTGGAGAGCTCTCTCTGGGACACAGCTCATTTTGCCTTTCTGTTGTGTTCTCTCTGCAGCAGCAGTGGGTTATTTTGGAGGATCCCACTTGGGAAGAGGCCCACGTGGAGAGGAGGGTAGAGCCCACCTCCAGGCAGGACACTCCAGGACAGTCCGTGCATCCAGTGACATCCCTGTTCAGGTTACACCGAACAGAGTGGGCAGCACTGGTTTTTGATCTTCCCCAGACTTTGGCACCTTTTATGCCCGCTCTTCCCCCTGCTAGGTGAAATGTGGCACTGGTGCAAGGGACTGAATTGATGCCATCTGTACCTCCTTGGCACAGGGCAGAGCTTCTCCTCCAGGGTATTGGCAGTGCGTCCCCGTGTCCTAACCCGGCGAGGTCCCTCTGGCCTGCTCAGTCCATTGCTGCTCTGCTGAGACCGTAAGTTAAGAGGACAAGTAACGATTTGCTCTCCTGGCAATGGTGAAATAAGCAGCTATTCATTAAGAAATCAATTTGGATGCTGTAGAGAGGGCAATAATACAAGAACCAAGGTGGAGATGAGACCAGCAGGCAATTTGACGTGAAGCTTTAATGACCGCTGAGTCAGAGGCTCCAGTCAGTGAGCAAATCGGAAACGATTGATCCGTACCCTATATTTGTGTGTCCTCCCCAAGTGCCCCGTGACCTTCTTCCAACTTCTCTGGAAGGAGAAGCCACAAGAGGAGGCGTTTGGGTCTCTACTCAGGCAGCGTCCTGGAGCCAGGGGCTTTGCTGATGTGAAGAACCCATCAGGAAACAGCTAGATCCGTTAGACCACCTCTTCGTTTAATTTTTAGCTGTATGGCTTCGCCTGGCAGCTGGCAGCCTGCTGCTGGAGCGTTAGGGAACATTCATGGGGGACAGGTCATTTTTAAGCCATCAGCGGGATGTGGGATATTGGATTTTGCCCTTCCCCCCTGGGCTGGGAACAAGCGCTGGCAGCGATGAGACCTGGATCCTTTCCAGTTGCCATCAGGCACTTGCTGAACACTCTGTGTCTCAGCCAGATCTTTGTCCTTTCAGTCATTTGCTTTGGTTTTTTTCTTAATTATCTGCGAAGGACAGCCCTGGGGGGATGTAAGTGGTTTTATTTACACATGCCCTTTTTGCTGCTATGTCTGTATTGTTGTGGGGACTCCCAGCTGGGAGCAGGAAAAGAAGTATCTGCGTTTAGGGACCTGTGGTGTATCCAGCATATACACTTGAAACACAAGGATAAAGAGGGCTGTAGCGGGAGAGAGAACATGCCGGTTTGAATCCTGGACACTTTCAGGACTATTTTTAACTGCTTTGTAGTGTTTTGGGAAACAGGAGGTCAGCAGGTTGGCCAGAAGCAAGCAGAATGCAGGTGGGTGCTCCTCAGATGTGGCTCTGCTGATCACAGATTTGTCTGGGATGGAAGGGACCTTTAAGATCCTCTAGTCCAACCATCAACCTAACTGATAACAACCATCTCTAACCCATGTCTCTAAGCACTATGTCAACCTGGCTTTTAATTCCCTCCAGGGATGGTGCCTCAACCACTGCCCTGGGCAGCCCATTCCAAGGCTTAATAACCCTTTCCCTGTCAAAGTGTTTCCTAATCTCCAATCTGAACCCCCCTGGCGCAACTTGAGGCCGTTTCCTCTTGTCCCATCGCCTGTTCCTTGGGAGAAGAGACCGACCCCCCTCAGCTTCACCCTCCTTTCAGGGAGTTGGAGAGAGCGAGAAGGTCTCCCTTCAGCCTCCTTTTCTCCAGGCTGAACACCCCCAGCTCCCTCAGCCTTTCCTCGTAAGACTTATTCTCCAGACCCCTCACCAGCTCCCTTGCCCTTCTCTGGACCCGCTCCAGCCCCTCAATGTCTGTCTTGTGGTGAGGGGCCCGAAACTGCGGTTTGATGTGTCTCGGCTCTGGCTTTCAGCATCTGTCCTTCTCCTGCTCTGAACTCCCCTCCGCACATACACTGGTGCCCCTCAGCCCTGCCTTGTCCCCACCTTGCTAATCCCCTCGGCTGCGCCAAACCCGTCCGTGGCTCTTTGCTGCTGAAGGACTCGCAGAGAGGGTGCGGGAGAGCCCTTTTCCATTTAATAAACCATTTGTGACTTCTTAGAGATGTGCCCCTGGGTTTGCAGACTTTCTTGCTTTTCTTCTCTCCTGGTTTGCATTGCTGCTCACTCTTTCTGTCTGGTTTGGTTTTTTTTGTTGTTGTGCTTCGCCACATAGGCTCTAGGAGAGCTTTTATTTTCTAGCATTTGCTTTAACCTTGTCAGACGAGTAAGCGAGCGCCGAAAGGCAGGTTTCCAGGCCAGCCAGTATCCTCCACAATGAAATTCTTGTACTAGCTGGGTACAACTTGTATCATTTGATGGATTTAAGACAAACCAAAACAAAAAAAGACTTTTTTTTCCTTGCAGAAGCACCGCAAAAGGAGCGTGAACGTCTCCGTGCGGTTCCCAAAGGGAGCACAAAGTTCTCCTGAGTGTTACCTGCAGAGCAGGTAACAACTGCTTCCTAGAAAGATGTCCCTGTGCCAGGCTGGCACCGTGCTCAGGTAGTTGTGAGATGGCAATATCGTGCCGACCTCACAAAGCAATCCCCGGTCGCCGTTATTAGGGGTGTGCACGTTGACAGCGAAGGCTCCCATTTGCAGTAGGGAAGGGAGAAATGTGAAAGATAATTTAGCAGATTCTGCATCTTCATAGAATCATAGAATGGTTCGGGTTGGAAGGGACCTTGAAGACCACCCAGTGCCACCCCCTGCCCTGGGCAGGGACACCTCCCACCAGCCCAGGTTGCTCCAAGCCCCTTCCAACCTGGCCTTGAACCCCTCCAGGGATGGGGCAGCCACAGCTTCTCTGGGCAACCTGGGCCAGGCTCTCGCCACCCTCACACCAAACAAGTTCTTCCCCACATCTCATCTCAATCTCCCTTCTTGGAGTTGAAAACCATTCCCAGTTCTCATCCTATGGCTCGCCTCCCTTTGGCTTCTCTGGTAGGAAGGTGGGTGCAGGGGTTCCCCCCTTGCCACCTGGCCGGCAGGTGAAGTTGCTGACGATCCTGGCCACCATCGGTACCAGTCTGCCATGTGTTGGAAGCGGAGCACATCTGGTGTAACTGGCAGTGGGCCTGGCTTGGAGCATCTGCGAGGCTTCCACGCTGGTAACTGGAAGGGATAGACCTCTGGCAGACAGCGTGAAGTCTTGTTGCTCCAGGGAAGACTGTCAGGCACGAACAGACGTATGAGGAATGTCGAGACGGTGGGGATTATGTAAAGGCACAGAAAATAGAACACCCTTCCCCATCAACGGTGCCTATTTCAGTGTGCCCGAGACCAGGAAAAGAGTTTTTCTTCCCAGAGGCTGAGCATGGGGTGAGAGAGCACCCAAACCAGCCTCGTGTGAGTGGAAAGAGCATAAACCCTGTGAAGATGGGCTTTTCTCCTCTCTCACAGGTCTTCCAATGGAATTTTCTTCCACTCCTGGTTGTCAGAAAGAAAGTAGTGCTGGCTTTTGTGGTTAGGGACAAGTATTACAGGACAGTTAACATCTGGGTGGCCTCCTCTTGGAGCGATCGGTGGGAAGGCAATGGGGTTTTCCAGGTATTGGCTCCTTATCTGACCTGCTTGGAGGCAGCCCTGGCGGAGAGGCTGTGACATTGGGGCTCTCCACCCCTTCTGCGGGCGTCCTTCGTCATGCAAATTCACTTTCTTACCCTTTTTCTCCCTTTTTGAGATGCGTGGTCTCAGTTGATACGAGGGAGAGCAGGGTGGGGACCGTATACTAATTTACATGGGAAAGACTAATTTGCAAATCAAATAATTAGCACGGCCGTCTCGAGTGTGGTGGGGAGACAGCGCAGGGTGGCCATGGGGGTTCCTCTCTGCGGGGTCCAGGATGGTGCCTGGCTCCATGAATGGGCACGGTGGGTGCTGCAGCCCCGTCCCTGCGGGCAGAGGAGGGGTATCTCCGGGAAGGTCGGAGAGCTCCGTGGCAGGGGGCTGTATGAGACACGGCTGGGTCCGAAACCTGCTGCGGTCAGCAGGATGGTGTCCATTGACCTCAGCGAGGAACAGCGAGCACAGGAATAGCCGTCGTGCGTGTGAGGGGTGATCTCTGAGGAGGGTTTTCCGTCATGCAGCCGGCATCACGTGCGTGTGACACGAAACATGAGAGCTTTCCAGGCTCCTCCGTGGCCCTCTCCCAACAGCCGGCGCCTGCTGCCAAAGGGATTTACTCCGGTTACACCAGCTCACCCAATTATCTCCCGTGACAGGGAAGAAAACTTGTTCAGTGATGAGAAATCATTACGAATTACAAGCTTTGTGAGTTTGGGATGACCGGAGCCCCTAAACGCTGCCTGGTTGAACACTCTGTGCTCTGCATGATAAATAACAGCTGACTTTTCCATCGCTAGGCAATGAATCGCTGTGGAGGCAAAACCAGAAAGGAGCCCCAGTCCAGCTAGGAGCCCCGAGGAGCGAGCTGTGGGAGGAGAGACCTGTACTAACTCCACTGGCCTGTAGTCTGTCTTCCCCTTCTTGCTAACAAATGTCAACAACTAGGTAATGTCCTTCCTCTCTTCTTTCTGACACGAGCCCAGGACTTGGGGGTTGAGGTGCAGAAACATCAGGTTTTCCCCTCCTCTGTAGATAACCATGTCTCGAAGGCTAAGCCACGATCCATGTAAAATTTAGTATCTGTTAGTGGAGCCTGGAAAATTTGAATCTCATTCCAAAAAACAGACTGTGAGTAAAACCAGGCAGAGAGGATGTGGAGAAGGAGCTGGTTTAGACCCTCGTGCAGTCACAAGAGATCCGAGTCGGGGCTGTAATCTGGGAATGGGGCTTGAAACTGGGAGTATTTTGTTTCTTTTCGAGGTTTTAGTGATGGGTTGGAGAAGCGCCGCGTGCATTTGTCTTTGGATTGATGGGAAGGTCTGCTTGTTGCAGCTGTGAGGACTTGGAGTGGGGAGAAAACATAAATGTCTGGGTTTGGGGGGCTGGCACGTGGCAGGGCTGTGACTGTGCCTCGTTCACAGCTGTCCTGGGGCTGTGGGGTGTTTCCAATCACATCACATTTCACAAGGTTTGGGTAAGGAATGTGGCAATGGCCACTGCCTTGGATTTGAACCAAAGACCCCAAGCCCTGATGCACCTGGACTGTCGTGTCATGGAAACATTCCTTCCTGCCTCCTGAAACGCTCAAGTTACATCCTGGAGCCTGAGATTCAACTCCTTATTTCAGCTCAGATACTACGGGTTACGGAATCCGGGCAGTGCTTGGTTCGGTGCTTTCTTGCAGCAGCTGCACATTGTGTGGTGAAGTGTTTCCTTTAATTCATTGTTAAGTGACTTGCTTTTAATCCTGGGATGTGACCTCTTGCCACAGGATACGCTTCCCAAGCGTGAGTCAAGGGAGGAAGAGCTGTGCTGAAGGGAAGGCACTTTTTGTGCTCACATCCCAAGCACATCCTCCATTCCATCCCTTTCCCTAGAGCTCCAGCTCCGAGATATCCTATAAATACAAAATAATAACAGCAGCCAGAGAAATCGTGTGCCTGATGAAGTCACCATGGGCTGACCACAGAGGGATGGTGAAAGAAAGCTTCAAGTCAGGCTAAAAATAATATAACCCCTGATCGTTAGCGTAGCTCTGCCACAGTGGCTGTGTTGTGTAGGGCCACCTGGTGTGTCCCAAACATGAGACTGTGGTGTCCTCTTTGTGCTTCTGCTTGCAAGCTGCATGCCTGTCCTTGGTTGAATGTTCATATAAGATCTCCTAACCTGAGGGCATGGTATGTTATTGCTGGAATGACCACGCTGTGGTCTTCAGAAGTATCTGAAGACTGCAGAGGAGGACAGAGAAGCTCTAGAGGTAAAAACCTCTACCTGTAGTTAAAACACCCTTACTAGCTTAAGTTGTTGTGCTAAGGGTATTTTCACAGACCAGGGTCAGTAGTGTGCAGTGAAAGCTGCCGTCTTCGTGCTGCCTGGATGGGGGGCAAACAGGAGGCATAAACAGCCGTGGGCTTTTATTTTGTGGGAGCTTCATCTAGTGGTCCCCCAGCTTCTAAAATGGGCTTTAGAAGAGTGCTGAGGATGTGGAGAGCACAGAGGTCTTGGAAAAGCAACTCACAGGAGTGATGGAGAGCTTGGGTCATGACTCCCCTGATAAGAAGGGGCAGTAGATGATAGCAGCCCCAGCAGCGGGGAGCTGCTGCTCCTTGCACAGAGGCTTGGTGAGGGGCTGCTGGAGAGATGGTGCATCCCTGGGGGCTGCAGTGCTCAGCACCTTCTGTCTCCGATCCCCGGGGAGGAGGTGAATAGCAGAAGTGCTGCTGGCTGTGCAGAATGCAACACGGGCGCCAGGAAATCATTGCACTTTTCCACAACCCCCCCTCCCCAGTTTCTCAGCTTCCCCTCTGCCCTGACAGCCCCGTTCCTTCCTTTCTCTTGCAGGGAGCAGCCAATCTTCAGCACCAGGGCCCATGTTTTCCAGATCGACCCCGCCACCAAACGGAACTGGATCCCAGCCAGCAAGCACGCCTTGACCGTCTCCTACTTCTACGATGCCACACGCAACGTGTACCGGATCATCAGCGTGGGGGGCACCAAGGTAAGGGGGGGCATTTTGCTGACAGCATCACGCAGATGGACAGCGGGTTATTTTTCTCTAGCCACAGTCTGTTTTGGTGTCAATTTTTTTTTTTTTTGATGTTGAGTTGGTCAGTTCTCAGCACGGGCACCCCAGCACCTTCACTGCAGGGAATGGAGGGTAAAACGCTGCCTCCCTGCTCAAGTGTGTTTAATGTTAGACACTAGAATCCTTGCTGATGAAAAATGTGCCCTATGGCCCGTCCCTCCCCACCCCGCTCTCTTCTCCCCACCTGCCCCACCGATCATGCAAAACACAAGCTTTTTCTGAGATCCTTTATCCTGTGCTAAAACCAGCCCCTGTAGACAGAATGAAATGACAGACAGAGGCTGAGGGAGTCTCAGAGGTACAGTCACTTCCACAAAACACAATTAACTCTCCCTAAACTGTTCTTGTTAGGCATTTTCCTGACTTGTTCTTGAAGAGCTCCAACAACAGAGATTCACTGGTCTTCCCAGGAAATTTGTTTTGCTGCCCTACCCAGCAGAGAGTGTTTCGTAATAGCTAGTCCTGATTGCTGCTTAAACCTTTTTTTTCTCCTTTTTTTTTTCTTCTTACTTGCCATGAAAATGGAGAAAGTTGAAAGTTGTTAAGTCCCCAGGGACACGCTGTCTCTTACCTTCTTTTCCAGCAATGGAGGAAGCTGATGATACTGAGGCTTTTTCTTTTTCAGTAGACAAGACGATTGAGATTCGTTGATGTCACGTAGCCAGACTAGAAAGACTTCTGGTCACCAGAACTGTTGTCTGGTGGAAAGCTCTGGCTTTTAATCTATCCCTAGTTCCTAGAGTACACATGGATTATAGTTATCAACCGCCCAGGGCAGCGGGTTGGAGTTTTCTCTGCCTCTCACTGTTCTCTCTCTCTGCAGGCAATTATCAACAGCACTATTACCCCCAACATGACCTTCACAAAGACGTCCCAGAAGTTCGGACAATGGGCGGACAGCAGAGCCAACACAGTGTACGGCCTGGGCTTCGCTTCCGAGCAACATCTCTCCCAGGTAACGCTGCAGGTGCTGGCAGAAACCTGCGTCAGCCTCTGCTAAAATCTAACACGAGATGCAAAGATGCTGGGAAGAGTTTTAAAGTAATATTTGCAGAGTGTTTTGGGCGTCGCAAATTGAATTAGGACTTTGGGCTCGATTTCTGTCACTGCTGTTTAGCTAACCCTGCAGCCCTCGGTGCCAGAATTGTGGGCAGTGGCAGGAAGGGGCCGTTCCCTGAATTTTATTGTTAGTTGAAGAGAAATTAAAAAGCACGTTGAACGAAGTTGCAAAGGGAAGAGTAACCCAGGCGTCAATTCTAGTTTGTTCCGCATTTTGGTGTGGCGCTGGAGTGACTTTTCCACTCCCCTCTAGTTTGCAGAGAAGTTCCAGGAAGTGAAAGAAGCCGCCCGTTTGGCGAGGGAGAAGTCTCAGGATAAAACAGAGCTGACCAATCCTGCCCTGAACATCACGTCTCACCAGGTAACGCTTGGAAAGGGTAAAGCTCACTGCAGACAAATGACAGCGAGGGAAAATGGTCTCTGTGCCCATCTCCTCTAGTAACTTCTTGCTTTCACCCCCTTTTCCCCCTGAGAGCTTTCTCTTCTTGCCAGACACTGAGGTTGGAGCTCACAAAATCACATTTTGATGAAACCTGTGGCCCTGAGGTCACTCCACTGAAACACATGAAGTAGATGAACTAATTAGTGTTTAAGTGGAGCTCCTGGGCAGGTTCACACTCCTCCCTCTTTGCCAGTTAAACTATCAAAACCATTGGATATCTTAGAAAGCCATGCTGGAGGAGTGGGGTTTTTTTGTGGTGGTGGTTAGTTTGGTGGTTTTTGGTTTGTTTCTTTTTTCTTTTAGAGCTGCTGGCTCTTCCTGGGCTCAGTGTGACAGTAACAGGCCAGCAGCAGGTAGGAGTGCATGTTGCTGGGTTGAAGATCATAAGAGGAAAGACACGTGGCATTTCCAACCGTTTTTCTTCCTTTTGTGGTGCTGCAGGGGGTTCTTCTCCAAGTGTCTCTGATGCTGTCTCTGATGCTGTCCATGGAATGACAAAGTGATTTCTTAGAGCTGGCCCGACTTCTTTTTCTGTCATATTTCCAGTGTGGAAGAGAAGCTGTGCTGTGAGAGTAGAAATCACACACACCCCTTGGGAGCTCTCCCCTGCAGTAGAGCTGCATGCGTGACAGCCACTCATTCCATTTTCTTTCCCCCAGGAGACCGAGCCAGAAAGTCTAAGCCCATCACAGATCATTCTTGCGTGTGTTGCACTTGCATTCGTTACCTTTCTCCCCCGTGTAGCTAAACCAACTCCAGCAGCGGTGGGATGGAGGGGAGAGGAGGAGCTGTGGAGAACTCTACCTGCTTTTCCCCACGGTGAAGCTGTTGAGTGCTGACGATGAAGTTGCCCTCCCAAATAGTTCCCTCCAGAGGTGACTCTGCATTTCCCAGAGCTCCTGGCAGCAGGAGAGGAGCCGTAGGATGGAGGACAGTGCGTTCTCTGGGTTGGGTACAGATGGAGTGGCAGCAGAGGAGGAGGAGGGAGTGTGAACAGTACCTTGGCCTGCAGGGAGAAGAGGGGGAGGTGGAGGCGGTGGCTCTGCGGAGACTGGAAATGTCTCAGGGGGTGCAAAAATGGGGAAAATATGCCTAGCTTTTGGTTCCTCCTGATTCTAAGCCCCATCCTGATGGGTGGCAAGTGAAGAAGGGAGTAGAGTAGAGCATTCATAGCAAAACCAAAGTTTTAGGTAAAAGAGGGAGGATGGAGCTAGACTCTTCTCAGTGGTTCCCGGTGACAGGACGAGGGGCAACGGGCACAAGCTGGAACATGGGAAGTTCCACTCCAATCTGAGGAAGAACTTCTTTCGGGTGAGGGTGGCAGAGCCCTGGAAGAGGCTGCCCAGGGAGGGTGTGGAGTCCCCTTCTCTGGAGATCTTCAAGACCTACCTGGATGCCGTCCTGAGTGATGTGCTCTGGGCAGCCCTGCTTTGGCAGGGGAGTTGGACTAGAGGATCTCTAGAAGGTCTCTTCCAACTCCAACAATTCTGTGATTCTGTGATTGGTCAGTGATAATTGCCCAGGACAGAGATTGGTGTCCAGCTGCAGCCGTGAGAGCTCCCCTGGCCAGGAGTTGGAGGCTGGGAGTAGAGATCTTCCCTCTTCTCCTGTTTACACCAGGCAGAACTCATCAGATGCCACAACAGGACACGTTCATCTCCCCTCTGCTGCGATGGCAACTTGCAGCAGAAGGGATGAGAGGGTCAGAAGGTGAGGGTTAAACACAGATCAGGGAAATGGCTTAAGGCTCTGCTCCTTCTTCTTACCTGACTCAGCAGCGCTAAAACTGCCATGATGGGAACTCACACCCACTTGTCCCATTCAGGCTCTTGGTGGTAGAGCTCAGACAAGCCTGCAAAGCCCCTGCCTGCAGCCATCAGGCACCCAGCGTGCTGACACGTGCGGTGTCCCCTGCCATGAGGGCACGCAGATCTGGTTTCTGTCTTTCCCCAGCCTGGTACATGCATCATCCCTTCTCCTGCTGTCCCGCCGCTGATTCACAGTCTCTGCATTAGCAGAGCTTCAAACACGAGTTTTATCCTTGAATAATTGATTGTGTTTCTGTTTGCAAGTGAGCAGAGAGCAGATCTGTCTCCTGAAATTAAATCAGGGCTCCCTCATTTTCTGCATCTGCACTACTTTACTTAAGCTTCAGATTTCCAGAGCTGGGGAAATCCCAGGATAGCAGCTCTCTCCTGTCCTCTAGTACCTTTTAGGCCAATTCCCACCCCATTTAGCATCCCCATCACAGAGTATGTCGCTGTGGATAATGTCAGCAACAAAACAATGTGGAGCACCTTCGGCTGTTACCAGTTTCAGTTGGACTCTCAGGACCTCAACACACCAGAATATGAAATTTCTGCCCCTTCCCTGCCTCAGTTTCCCCACCTTGTGTTAAAGGTGAGGCAGGGCTGTGTTTTGCAGGTCTCAGTCACTCTCTGGAAGGCTTCCTGGAGCTGGTGTTCAATACATCTCGCTGCCCTGTCTGGCTCTATTTATAGATGTCAGCCAGCTCCGAAGGCAGGTGGCTGTTCTTGCCATGGGCATTTGAGGGCTACTGATGAACTGCAGTGGGCTCACCAGCCACCTGGTCTCACAGCCCCCAGCTTAGGATCCCAGAGAGTCTTTTTATAGCTCAGTTTGCCCTGTCAGTGCCAAGCTTCTTCCCTGCTGTGAGAGGAGACGGTGCAGATGGGATCTTCTGGAGGGGCTGGAGGATGCAAAGTCTGCTTTGGCTTCTGCATATTCATCTCTGCTCCACTGTCAGCTGCCTCCAGCCTGGGAAGATGAAGTGTTTCTCTGCTAGCTCTGATGTACACAGGAATATGGAGCCATAGAGAGGGCTATACTTCGGTGTAAGGGCTGTGACCATCTTCTCCTGCACCTTTAGAAAGTGGGTGGCACAGTCACCTGAGCAATAGCAGAATTTCCCTCCATTGAGCCTAGAAACACTGTCCCAATGGCACCTGGTGTCTTAATTCAAGGTATAGAGGCTGGGCTTGTGACTGAACCCAGGCTCTGGCAGGTCTGTGCTTAGAGTTTGTTAAGTCTTTCCAATGCTCTGAGAACCAGCAAGAAAATCCCATTAAGAATTCGGCAAAACCCTGAAAGGGGCAGATTGAGCGGCTTGAGCGTTGTGCACAGCCGTGGGATCCGGGTTACGGGCTCTAACGTCGCTGGCATTTCTCTGGGGGGAAGCTGAGGGCCAGAGAATTCCCTGCCTCGAGTTGTGAGGGAGGAATAACTGGTGCTTACAAGCTGCGAGCCCACCTGCTCGGGGTGTCTGTGCGCTGGGATCTCTGCCCCAGCGTGGCACGGGGACAGGGAAAGGGAGGACGTGACAGCAGGGCAGCTGCTGGCAGAGCAAAGCACTGGCCTCCCTATCCAAGAGAGGTGTCCACAGAGCTCCCGAAGTCATCGTGACGGGTGCTGCCGAGCCATCTGTGAGGATCTTTGCCACCCCTTGTCATGTAGACAAGCACTGCCTAAGAGTTAGGACCGAAAACCAGCGTCTCACAGGAGTGCAGGGACTCAGAACTGTGAAGTTGGGGTGTGGATGAGTTTGCAGAGACCTTGTGGCCACACGTGGCCTGTCTTCACTGCTGTGTTATAACCACCTCTTCCTCATCTCCAGGTACTTCCCAGCCCCATCATCAGCTCCAATGGGCCAGGAGAAGATAAACTATTCCGGAGCCAAAGCGCCGATGTTGAGATAACAACAGAGAAGGAGCGGCTGAAGAAGATGCTTTCGGAAGGGTGAGGCTGCCACAAGTGCTCTCTGCTCCCGACTCCTAAACTCCTAGAATTCTGGCAGGATTTGGTGCCTGTCCCTGTCACCCCAAATGCTTTTGAGCCGAGGCTATTTCTTTTTAGGTAGCTGAGTAATGCCCCGTATTCGCTGCTCAAACCCTCCACCATACCAATTTCCCCTCTTCCCGATGGAAAATCATTCCAGCCCGGAGGTGAAATCTGCTGTTCAGGCAGTGTGGGAAGGAGCCTGCTCTGTGCCTGCAGCCGGGGATGAGCTGATGCCACTTATCTACAGATCAGTAGTTTGTGATACCAGAAGATGTTCACACTTTTCCAGCTGGCCCAGGGCTTCGTTTGTGTTAATTCCCCTGATGATTCCAGCAAAGTCCCTGCTGTTTCCGGTCTTTGTCTGTTCAAAAGACTCTGGGGCTGGATTCTGCCCTGGGGCTCCTGTCGAGCTCCCAGCTGAACACTTAGAATATTTTTAAATCAAAAGCAAGTGTCCTTTGCTACCTTTCTCCTGGGTCTGGGGTGGTTGGGTTTTATTCAAAGCAAACTCAGATCTAACAAAGATTTTTAAAAATGGATCCGCAGTCCCACATTCCAAAGCTCCTTTATAGTAGCTGTATCTCCCCCACCCTCCCCCACCCCATTAATCTTCCAGTGTGGCTTCTGCAGTTTCAAGCAAGCACAAATGGCCTCAAAGTCAAATATTATGCAGGGATAAAGCAGAGAGATGCAGATTCACGGCTGGAAGAAGCAGCATTTAAATTTGAGAAGAGATATGAAAGCCAAACAGAAAACTGTGGAGGAGCAGGGAGCTGCTCAGCACTTCCAAGAGCATTATTTCAGTACATGTCAGCACTGGGGGAAGAAACCTTCATGCTGAGACTCTCGTATGCTCTTGCAAACGCTTCCCCTGTTGTCTCTCACAGTTCGGTGAGCGAGGTCCAGTGGGAGGCCGAGTTCTTCAGCCTCCAGGACAACAACAACAAGCTGGTTGCTGCTCTCCACGAAGCCAACGCCAACGTGGACCAGTGGAAGAAGCAGCTGACTGCTTACCAGGAGGAGACGGAGTCGCTGCGGCAGCGGGTGAGCACGGGAGGGCCATCGTGGAGTGGGTCGGAGGAAGCCCCGTCCCAGAGCCAGATGGTGCCCTTGACCCTGTTCTCCCATCGCTTTCCCTGGGCGTCAGCAGGAGATGGGATGGAAATCCAGGATGCTGCGTGAGCCTGGCAGGGAAAACATGTCAAGGAATAAGGCCACGTAACGAGGGAGCACTCGCAAGAGCTCCTGTCTTCTGCAGAGGGAGCTGGGGGTGTGCTGAGTCCCTGTGGATAAAAGGAGGAAACCAGAGCACAAAGTCAAAGAACACCAGCTTCCCTTCAGGTTTTCTGGGGGTAATTTCCAGCTGCCAACAATACTGAGTGTGGCCTGTGCCCCCTCCTCCTCCCTGAGCTAGGCATCAGGGCAATCTGCCTGCTGACAGGAAGGATGAGGGTTGCTCTATCTGCTATAATTAGCTCCAATCCAAGCTGCAACATGATGAAACCCGGGCGGCGCAGTACAAACAAGCCCTTGTTCGGTTGGAATAATGGGATCTTTTGACACACGTAGTGTCAGAGAAGCCACAGATCAACTGTGTGCATCTGGGCAGGGGAGTGACAGTCACACGGCTGGGTCTGTTGGGAGGGAAGAGCTGGGGAGGACTTGGGGAAAGGGTTTTAGGACAGTTGGGGTTTGGCTGGGAGAGGACTCTGGAGCCCTGGAGAAGGAGGCATAAAGCCATTTCGCTTCGAGATAGCTCATTTGAAAGACAGCAGGGATTTATAGCAATTAACAGCTGTTTCCACTTGATGGCTGTTGTGTGGCCAGCCTGTGCAGCAAACAGCTGTCCCCCAGGACTCACCGTGCCTGTTGCTGATTCTCCGGGTTAGAGTCAGACAGGAAAAGAGCTGCACAGAACAAATTTTCTCTGCAGCAGGAGCCTGCCCTAGGAATAGCAGAGAACTTGGTTGGGGGTGTGTGTTTATGTGTGGGTTATGGGGCTGAGGGGATCAGGCTGCTCTTCCCCTGCCGTGGCTCTGTGTGTACTCAGCTGTTTGGTGGCTGTTCTCACAGCCAGGAGGTAGGAGCGAGGATTTCATGAGCCCTGGTTGAAGGGCAACCCCTGAGGCCTTCGCAGAATCACAGGAGAAACTAACACAGTGAAACTCAGCAAAACATCCCTAAATTGGAACATTTTGACACCAGAGATGGTTGATTCTGGCTGAGGCCAAATCCAGCCAGTGGGAAAGTGTCACTCTGGGGTCTGAGCCCCATCTACAGGGGGGTACTCATCACACTCAGGGGAGACCCTGCGAGAGCTTGGGCCCCAGCAATAGCTCTGCTGCAGACCTTCTGATGAGCCTTTTAAAAATGAATCCTCTTTATGAATAATCTAAGCCACTGGGCTGAATTTTTCAGGAAGGGGGAGCACAATTGGGCAAACCCTTCCTCCGAGCTCTGCTGTGGTTGGGCTGCAGTGACTCCCTTGCTGATCCCTGCCCAGGGATGTGAAGGGAGCTGGATCTGGCCATCACTTCGGGTTGTAGACTTGTGTGCTTGATGTCAGCAGGTTGAGCTTCAATGGAAGCGCAGGAGAAAGGAGAGACAGAGTCTTTGGAGTGGATTTCACTGCAGTGTGTTTCTGTGTGTGATCTAGACAGAGCAGGAGGAGGGAATTTTTTTTCCTCGCAGCCCCAGGGTGGGAGCTGCTCTCCTGGTGTAAGCCTGGTTGGGTTTGCAGGGAAGCCAAAACAAGACAGGGAATGGCTGTGGGTGATAAGGTGTCAGGACATTCCTCTATCTCTGAGCTCACCTCTCCTGTCGTTGCCTCCGTGTAGGTAGCAGAACTGGAGTCACAGGGGGCTCACGATTCCTCCAGTGAGAACAACAAGGAAGAGCTGAACCAAACCCTGGAGGAGCTGGAACTACTGATCAAGGCTAAAGATGAGGTAGTGCCCCACAAAGCAGAGGGAAGCCTGAAGCTGGGTGGCCTGTCTGTCACCAACACCCTCTCTGGCATTACAGCCTGTATGAGATCAGACTGTTGCTGTTGCACGTGCTGCCTGTGCAAGGCAGGAGCCTCCTCTACACCAGTGCAGCCCCCTCGGTGCTTTCCCTCCCCAGAGAAGCAAATCTGAGCGAGAGTGAAGTTCTGGGAGTTTCCTGAGCAAATAGCCTTGAGTGGAGAATCTCAGCCCCAGTGCAAACGGGAGGGCTGTGTCTCATCCCTTCCCCTCTCAGCCAGCTGCAGCTGCAGTTCCCCTCTAGTGTAGGAATTGCTTCTCGCTTTCACTGCATTTAAATAAATGATTTAAAGCAGAGTTTTAATTACAGAGGCTGTGAAGGAGGGGAGATGTGGAGAGAATCTCTCCGATTTGCACATCTGCAGGCTCTCTGGTGGCTGTGCTTTAGCAGGGTGGGGGGATGGAGCCCTGAGGGGGGGAGCCACAAAGGAGAGTTTGGGGAGGGGAAGTGTTTTTGGGTTCCTGATCCTTAATGAGAAGAGATCTCTCCCTGGGAAACTGCTGGGGCAAAGGTGTGCAGAGGCTTTCAGCCTAGCAAAAACCCTGGCCCCAAGAGCCTGGGATCTTGAGCAAGGATGCAACAGGGTGCATCCAAACCTTGCTGGGGATCTTGATTAGGGACTAACAGCTTAGAGGGAGGCAGCAGGTACAGCAGAATTGGAAGGTTGGAAAGGGAGGTATGAAAATTTTGGAGCTGAGTGTGGTTTTGTAATCCTTGCAGTGAGGGACGAGGACTTGGTTGGGGTACGTGGTGGGAGCTGGCCCCACCGGGAGTGGGCTGGATCTGATGTGATGCTCTTCCTCCTTGTTTTTTTAGGAGATTCAGATGCTGAAGAGCCAGAAGTGTGGCCGATGGGAAACAGAGGGCGAGCGTGAGGAGACGCTGCAGAAGCTGCAGGTGAGGATGGCAGATCTGGGACACCTCTGCACTCGGAGGAGAGGGATCCATCATCATTGCTCCTTTGAGTCAGAGTGAATGCTGCAGAGCTGCCCTGCCTGTCTCTGCCTCTGGATGATGGGAACAGGTCCTTGTCTATGTCTCTGCCGCCTTCCACCCCCCCTGTATCTTGGAGATACGACAATCTCCAAGCACAATCAGCAGGCAGTAGCAAACCCAGCCTTCATGTACTCTCCTCCAGCGCTTGCAGCAGCCCCTGCCGTGGGACTGGAGCAGGACCCGTGATGTCCTGTGACTCTCCATCTCTCGGAGGTCCCACTTGGCTTGCTGGGTGGCTGGGGAGCAGAGCCGTGACTCCGTCTGGCTGGCAGGAGGGATGCAAGCTGCTCTGCACCTCCGGGCAAGGGCGCAGATGGAGGCACGATCTGTCCTGTGGTCTCTGGGGGCACTGCCTGCCTGTGTTTCCCTCTGAGCTGCAGAAGGAGGGGATCTGCCCAGGGTTCACCCCCGTGCACAGGCACTGGCTTTCATGGCAAAATAAAATCTCCAAACATCAAATGCCATCAGACCTAGAGATGATTGATGTGTGGGGATCTGCATTTATAGCACCTTCGCAAACGCTGGGCAGATGCCAGGGTGTGGGGAACACGTGGTCATATGTGTTTGCTGGGTGCTGTGGCTCAAGATAGGGAGATTCCTGGGTGAAAGAACTGATGTAGACCTGGGCTGGCCGGGTGTGGGGAGCCTGGGGCAGGGCTGGTTGGCAGAGATAAGGATGGTGGTCCCTGAGCAGTGTCTGTCAGTGCTGGGGCAGCCTCCTCACTGTGCTCGTGTCCTTCGGCAGGAGCTGGAGGCACGCAACGCCGAGCTGGAGCGGCGCCTTCACCTGGCTGAGCAGACGCTGGCAGAGACCCTGGCTGAGAGGGAGAAGATCCAGAATGAGGTCACCAAGGTGGCAGAGATAATGGATGTGAAGATATTTGAGCTCAGCGAGATCCGGCAGGGACTAGCCAAGCTGGTAGAGAGCAACTGAGCAGCAGCAGGCTCAGAGGAGACACCTCCAGAGGAGGGGAGCCCGAGCTGGGACTGGTCGCTGACAGCAATTACGGTCACGGAACAGCCTCGAGGTCTGTTTGGGCAGGATATGCCAACGTACCAGCAGCTGCCTGGACGGCGTGGAGACCAGCCGCAGCCACTTACTGCCCGAGGAACACCCGGACAGGGGGCAGAGAGCACCTGAGCTCCTGAATCCTCTACAGGGAGCACCTACAAGCCGCAGCCAGACCTCTCTGGACCCTGCCATGGAGGTGGCATGGTCCAGAGATGGCAGCTGTCCCCGTGCTGCCTTCCCAGCCTCCTGCTGCCACACTGTGTCTCCAACCTTTTTACAGTTTTCTAAGGGAAGGGGCTGAGCAGCCTTCGTGTTTTTTCAGTAGTTTTTTAGGAAACCACTTGCCTTTTGCAAATAAGCTGCCTGTTTCCCCCACCTAGGGAGGGAGGAGAAGTTCTAGCACACCGAGGATGACACTTGCTCCCTTTCCTCTTCCCCAGCCCTAACTACATCGTGTTTTTCTAACAGGATCCAGCAACGCTGGTCACTGTCAGGAGCCTCCAGAGGTAGCAGAGTCCCCACTGCAGAGAAGGGTGCTTGCCTGCCCGTATCTCCTTTCCACTGTTCAGTCGCATCCTCCAGAGGAAAAAGAACTGCAGGTTTTAAAGCTCTTACTAGTTTAACACAGTGGGATTTAATGACTTCTGAAAACTAAGCTGAGAAGAGTAGAGGCTTGGTTGGGAAAGGGGCGTTTGAGAAATGGGACATCCCCGAGGGGGTGGCTAACAGACTGCTAGATTGGCATCTCTCCTGGCCTCTAAGGGCTGCACTTAATTGAAATTAAATGGAGCAAGTAGCAGTTGCTCTTGGTTTCTTTTTTTCCTTTTTTTTTTTTTTTTTTTAATTGGGTAACAGTCCACAGAGATGTCCTGCTCCGTGTCAGCTGAGCAGTATTCCTTCTGAAGGGTACGGGTCCCAGCTTGCCACGCTTGGCTGGATTAAACGGGAGCAGGAGGCGTTTGGAGCGTGCTGGGACCGGTGCCCTGCGGGGCCTGTGGGCGAGTTTGTGAGTTATTGTAGATGTTGTCTAGTAATAGGAACCGAGCAAGGCCTGAGGGAGGCACCACAGAAACCTGGAAAGTTGTGTGTGTGTCCCCCAGGGCGCCCGCTGTGCCCCTGTAGTTACCTAGGAGCATGCTTAGCCTTGTGCCGAATGACGAAGCAGTGTCTGTGTAGAAGTAGTTAGTAACCTTACAGGAGTGTTGATGGATTTGGATTTCGTTGTTGGTTTTTTTGCCCTCTTTGCCGCTATAAATTAGGCAAAGACAGCTGTAATCCTGGGAACGTTTCACAGGTCTGCGGAAACATGGGTCTGCAGGAATCCTCTCCGCACCCAGCCGGACCTCAGCAGACCTGTGTGAGGGCAGTGGTGGCTCCTCGGGGTCTACCTCTCCCTTCCCTCACCTGGTGACCACGAGAGGAACCCGCAGCTTCCAGGCGCTGCCTGCGAGTCAGGGCAGGATTAGGTCTGGCACCTTGGGAATCCGCTGGAGAACTGCTGGTGACTCCGTGCTGGATTGTGTCTGGGCAAAGCCCTTCCCCCTCCCAGGGGCACTGAGGAAACATTGGGATTTCCAGACCTGCATAGCCAGGGAAGGGCTTTTCTGGTTTGGGAGTGGGGAATTCTTTTTTGTTGGTTTTTTTTGTTTTTTTTTTTTTCTTTTTTTTTTTTTTGCATGAAGTGTTCTCACAACTGTATGGGGCTGGAGCTTCTGTAGTAGTATTTGTTTCAGAGTATTTAAGAAGGGAAGGAAGTAACTGGGTGGCAAAAAATTTCTAGGGACTTGTTTACCACCCCGCGCCAGTGTTCATATTTTATTCCTACAGGAGCAGCCTTCTTTTGAAATAGAGATCAGCTCCAAGAAAGGTGTGTTTGGTTTGCGTCTCCGTCGCTGTAACACGGGGGGGAGGAGGGTGGGATTTGGGAATATGGGAGAAAGTTGAGCAAAAGTTTCTTGTGTCTTCTACTACCACCCTCTCGCGCTTCTCTTCTGCATCTGTGACCCACGAGGTTGGAGCTGGGTCCGGATCCTTGAATTGTGGCAGTGAATTTCGTAGCCCGGTGTCTTGGCCGGTGCCGGTGCTGCGTTGCTCGCGGATGGGGGCTGACCGGAGCCGCGCCTGGGTGAGTCAGCTCTCTCCAGGGAGGCCACGCTCACACCAGTTCCCAAGAACTGAGAGGGAGGACCCGACTCAAGCTGCTGCACATCCCAGCAGGACTCTCTCCGAGGTGGGGCAGAGGCAGATGCGAGCTGAGACAGCGGCTCAGACGGCTTCATGGAGCACCCCCAGGACCTGGGCCAGGCAGCAGTGGAGTGTGAGACCCAGCTCTTAAGCCTCTTCGTCTCCCTTATGCATTTTCTGTCCTCAAATCACAACCTAGAACTCCACCCAGACCTACTGCAAAGACAGCTGACCCACTGACAGTCTCGGTTGAGCGCAAGAGGGTCTACAAGTCATGCAATGAGTCACAGATGTAAGGCATCTGCAGCTCCTCATCCACTGCTATCCTGCAGGAAGCTCTCCTCGTTTCACGTAGCGTCCAACCAGATTCTTTAAAAAAGGCTATGGAAAAAAAAACATAATGCCATGAAGAAGCGCAAGTTCTAGGCTGCTGCTTATCCTTGTATCATAGAATGGTTAGAGTTGGAAGGGACCTTAAAGATCATCTAGTTCCAACGCCCCTGCCCTGGGCAGGGACACCTCCACTAGAGCAGGTTGCTCCAAGCCCCATCCAGCCTGGCCTTGAACCCCTCCAGGGATGGGGCAGCCACAGCTTCTCTGGGCAACCTATTCCAGTGCCTCACGACCCTCACAGGAAAGAATTTCTTTCTAGTACCTAATCTAAATCTCCCCTCTTCCAATTTAAAACTGTTACCCCTTGTCCTGTCACTACACCTCCTGACAAGGAGTCCCTCGCCAGCTCTCCTTCAGATATTGGAAGGCTGCATATATACATATATATATATGTCCTGTATGAAGCCAAAGCTGAGATGCAGCTGCACAGGAGGTGCTGCCCCCCCCGCAGCGTTATGGTCTGTAAAATTAGCCCTGGGTGCTGCTGAGCTCCAGCTGTGTGGGGATCCTGGACTGGTGCCTCCTCTCGAGGCTCAGCAGCCCAATATCACAGAATCTTCATGGTTGGAAGGGACCTTTGAGATCATTGAGTCCAACCAAAAACAAAACAAAAAACCCCACCCACAAACCGACACAACCCAACAATCTCTGGCACTAGAGCATTCCCTGAAGTGCCACATCTACACCTTTCTTAAATACCTCCAGGGGTGGTGACCACCACCTCCCTGGGCAGGCCCTTCCAGTGCCTGACCACCCTCTCAGTAAAGTCATTCTTCCTGATATCTAATCTAATCCTCCCCTGCTGCAACTTTAGACCATTTCCTCTGGTCCTGTCATTATTCCCTTGGGAGAAGTGATGGATATACCATATCCAGAGGGGGTGTAACCCCCTGGAAGCTGTTATTCTGTCCGGTGGGGGATGTGTTGCACCCAGCCATGTCGTTAAGTGCAAATTCCTTCGCTCAGCTCTTGTGAAACCAAGGCTTCTGCAGCAGGAGCAGGGATGGTCCCTTCCCTACGTTTCTCGAGCAGCCCCTTCAAAGGAAGGGTGCTGTTGGCCTCTGGAAGCGTTACTGTTGGAGCTGCCCTTGCCCTGGCAGGGTGGTGGATGCTGTTTCCCCGCACACGGCGTACCTGGAGGCCAGTGGTGCTTCGCTCTCTCAGCACATCACAGCCCCTCCATTGTCAGGAACCAGGAACAGAGGCCATTTTCCTTTACTCTCTTCCCGGCGGGTGCTGGTTGCAATTCTTTTCCTTGCCAGGATAGTCTGAATAGTGGCTTTTTGATGAGATCTATCCTGTGCACGGCGTTCGTTAAAAGTCTTTTATTGACGGATGGTTCTGGGAGGCACTTTCCATTGCAGTCTTCCCCTCTTCTAAACTAATGAAAACCCATTCATCACTGGTTATTTCCACAAATGCCCTAAATCTGCGGTTAGCCATGAGACAGCCCTACTGTAGACTAATTCCATCTGCCCTGCTCCAGCAAGGATTTAAAAAGGGCTTCCCTTGTGTTTCAGAAGAGCAGTGCTCCAACACCTTCCCACCACCCACTTTCTGACCCTCGTCCCTTCCCCCTTTGTGCTTCTCTTCCTTCAAAAGGGGAAAATCTTGTCTTACAAAAGCTGGGGCTGAATAGCCAGGCTGCTGTTTGCTTCTGTCTCAGGGTAACAATTACTGTCAGCAACCAAATAACAGTGGCTTCCTTGCTGGAGGAGAAACGCTGCTGATTGCAGGTACCTTGAGAGACCTAATTCTTTTGGCAAATTAGGATCTTAATTATTCATAGAAAGCCTAGACAGAACATTAATAAAGGGAACGGGGGAAAATGGTTCATGTATGAGATCAGGATGAACAAATAAAAAACTCATCTTGCAGCATTCCCCTCTTTGCACGACATTTGATGAACAGCAATGAGGTGTGAGTCTCTGCTCTGGGTCCAGACCCGAGACAAGGTCCTTCTGACCAGCTCAGCCAGAGGAATCACAGAATCATGGAACTGTTGGAGTTGGAAGGGACCTTCTAGAGATCCTCTAGTCCAACTCCCCTGCCAAAGCAGGGTTGCCCAGAGCACATCCCTCAGGATGGCATCCAGGTGGGGCTTGAAAATCTCCAGAGAAGGGGACTCCACACCCTCCCTGGGCAGCCTCTTCTAGGGCTCTGTCACCCTCACCCGAAAGAAGTTCTTCCTCAGATTGGAGTGGAACTTCCCATGTTCCAGCTTGTGCCCGTTGCCCCTCATCCTGTCACCGGGAACCACTGAGAAGAGTCCAGCTCCATCCTCCTTCAACCCACTCTTTAGATACTTGGAAGCATCAATAAGGTCTCCCCTCAGCCTTCTCTTCTCCAGAGCCCCAGCTCTCTCAGCCTTTCCTCATTGGGGAGATGCTCCAATCCCTCCATCATCTCTGTTGCCCTACACTGGACTCTCTCCAGCAGTTCCCTGTCTCTCTTGAACTGGGGAGCCCAGAACTGGATGCAGTGTATTCCAGTTGTGGCCTCCCCAGTGCAGAGCAGAGGGGGAGAATGACCTCCCTCCACCTACTGGCCACGCTCTTCCCCACGCAGACCAGGATCCCGTTAGCCCTCTTGGCCACAAGGGCACATTGCTGGCTCCTGGATAATTTATTATCCACCAGGACCCCCAGATACTTCTCCTCAGATGTGCTTTCCAGCAGGTCCACCCCTAACCTCTACTGGTGCCTGGCATTCTTCCTCCCCAAATGAGGCTTTGCTGTTATAGGACATGTCAGTAATAGAGGCTCAGAAAAAAAAAGATGTGCTTAATGCAAACTCCGCCTGAGAGATGTCCATACAGACCTTCCAAGGCTGAGGAGGGATGTCATCTCGGTCCACACAGGAGGAGTCGCAGACCACCAGCAGCTCCGCAAACTCCCTCGCCTCCCCGGGCTTTGATTCCTCCTCCTCAAAGCAGATAATTACTCTCCCTAAAGGACCGTTGGACTTAAATTACCAGCATCTCCGAGGTGCCTGGAGAGCCAAGAGGAGGGAAGGTTAGTGCAGGCCAGGCTGCTTAATACCCTGAGTCCGCTGAGTGATTTTAAACGAGAGGTAAAAATCTTTCTCTTCCCCAAAAAGCGGCTGCAGAGGCCCCTGGTAATGCGTGTTATCTTCTCAGGCAGTCTCACATCAAAGTTACCAACCAGATTCTCTTTGATATGTGTATTTATTTTTTTTTGTGAGAACACACCGAAGCAAGTTCTTGATGGAAGGAGAGCAGCTCCGCGCTTTGTTTTCCATCTCCAAAGGATCAGACTTGGGGGAATTTGAAATTAAATAGCACCATTAATGAAAAATAGGTGACCTAACCCCTTTTGAGCTGCTGCATCTGGGCTGCAGAGATCAGCTGCTCTGTTCCTCAGAGGAGAGGTTATTTTTAGTGCAGAAATGGTCTGTTTACACTTGACAGCACAGGCGAGTGTAACGCACACCCCCCCACGCACACACACCGGGAGACAATTTCCTCGTGCACCAGAGAAGGCAATTAAATGTGTGCTTTGGAAAATGTCCGCAAACACGTAATAAAGCCCCCAAATCCAGTGAGGTTCACGGTCCCCTTTCCCAGAGTAATTTATAATTATTATCCTTATTAGATTGTGGTGCGGAGAGGCAGTTTCTGCTCCACCAGGGAAAAGAACAGGAGCTACAGCGCTAATCAGCTCTGCCCGAGGTCCTGCCTCCTCCACCAGCTTCCCTCCACCCTGCCCAAAAAGCAGCAGCTGGAGACATAGAATCATGGAATAGTGGGGGTTGGAAGGGACCTTTAAAGGTCATCTAATCCCCCCTCCCCTGCAATGAACTTCAGCTTGCTCAGAGCCCCATCCAACCTGACCCTGAACGTCCAGGGATGGGGCATCTCCCACCTCTCTGGGGAACCTGTTCCGGTGTTTCACCACCCTCATTGTAAAAAATTTCTCCCTTATATCTACTCTAAATCTTCCCTCTTTCAGTTTAAAGCCATTATTCCTTGTCCTGTCACAACAAGCCCTACTAAAAAGTTGTCCCCATCTTTCCTGTAGGCCCCCTTTAATTACTGAAAGGCTGCAATAAAGGTGTCCCTGGGACCTTCTCTTCTCCAGGCTGAGCAACTCTCTCAGCCTCTCCTCATCCCTCTGATCGTTTACGTGACCCTCCTCTGGACCTGCTCCAACAGGTCCGTGTCTTTCCTGCGCTGAGGACCCCAGAGCTGGACACAACACTCCAATCATGCTGGAAATGAGACGCTTGTGGTCGGAGCCAGCGGCGCTTGAGACACAAGGGACCGTGGCAGCTCCAGCAACACGTAATCGGGAGGAGCAGCACCAGCCCCTGCCACTCAGCTCTCGCCCTTCGCAGCCACGGGGCTCCCTGGGCTCTGCTGAGCTCAAGCCCGGCCAAGTGAGAATTAAAGGTACTAAATTCAATTTCCTCGGATGCCGCTGTCACCCACAGCTGTAGGAAGTTGCCAGGTGGAAAGGGACGGGAGGCTGGTGTCACCTCTGTCCCCAGGGAGGGCAGGGAAGGGCTCTGCCCTCTGCGTGTGTCCCCTTTATAGTTCACAGGGACTTGCACTGGCTGCCACAAGTGTGAGTTGTCAGCCCTTTCTCACGTCCCCCGTACAAATGTGAATTGTCACCCCTTTTTCACGTCCCCCACCCCGCCGTCTGCACACGTGTGACACCGTGTGCTCTGGAGAGAACGGGGCAGCTCCTCACCCTGGCGCTGGCTTATTTATCCCGAGGGCTGGTACAACAAGAAGCGAGAGAGGATGCTGTGTAGAGTCTCTGCCTTCTGTTCCCACCCGTGCTGGGCTAACAGGGTTTCGAATCCCAGCAGGCAACAGACAGAAAACATTTCTCTCTAGCCTTACTGGCTGGAGATATCGATGTCCAGACCTCGTTACGGGGAGATGAAAACAGCGTCTGAGCCTCGAGATTGATGGCAGAAACGCCACCTCTGCTGTGGTCCCAACACGGGAGCAGCACAGCTTGCGATGGGCTTGGGAATTCAAGAACGATACCGGGAAGTACGGAGCAGGGATGAAGGGATGGGGATGAGCCACGGCAACAGGATAACGCTGCGCTCGCAGCTGCTCTTTGGAGCAGAGTCTTCTCCCAGAGGTGACGGGAATCCAAAGCAAGTCATGCAGGGATGCATCCCCAGGAGACAGAGCTGCTGCAGGGAGTGAGGGACAGGCATGAATTAAACAGAGCCAGCAGGGAGGCTGGCTTCAGGGAAGAAAAGAAATATTCTAGGTATTCCTTTCCTCTGTCCCATTTTTTTGGAATTACACCACTGGCAGAGAGGAACTGGGGAAGTTATGAGTGTCAAGTGTGTCATACCCAGAGAGGAGACACGTGTCCGGGCAGCTGCAGTCAAGCCCTGAGTGAGGGTGTGCCACGGACACGGAGCTGAATCGGCAAAACCGGGCAAGGAAGAGGTTTAAGGTGCAGCAGGGAAGGGGAAGGTTCAACAAGGAGCTGGAGAGAGAGCCCTGGGATGGAGGAGGCAGCAAAGCCACAACGGAGCATTGCAGGGACTCGGGATCAGTCCTGTCCGGAGAGAAAAGGGAGATGCTGAGGCTTGAAAAGGGCTGACCCGGGAGGATCCAACCTGGCTGCTGCATGGACAGGGCTTGGAGACAGGCAGAACCGGCCCCCCGCTGCCTCCCCGCTCTCTCAACCCGAGTATTTAACATCCAGCTGCCCAGTCGATTGGTCCTGTCCTCTATTTCCCTCTGAAGGAGGACCAGAGCCAGCAGAGGGTGACCAGAGCACACCAACTGCCATCTACTGGGTAACCTGATGGTAGAGCCCCCCCAGGGCTGCACACAAGGGCCGTTCCTGGTAGAAAAGCTTGTTCAGCAGCTTTTCTGCTGAGTTTGTGTTTGCAAAGAGCACCCAAAGGTAAAGCAGGGCCGACCCAGGCTGGAGGGGTGAGATTT
>JAHREE010150502.1:99841-122906 GCA_033628505.1 Tringa tobata
GGTTTTGTTTTGTTTTGCTGTTTTTGTACTGATGTCGTGTCATCTTCAAGGTCTGATGAAGTATTCCCAGGCTGAGCTGGGCCTTTTCCCTCCGGGGAAGCACTAAAGGTTTAACCACTGCAGAGCAAACTGTCCCCTGTCTCCCCCCCCAGGGACAGGGCTTTTGCTGACACCCCTCAACCACGTCACTGAAGCCCAATTCTGGGGTCACTCCAGCGCTTTAACCGGGTTCTGCACTAATATTTTCACATCCAAGGGTGGTTCTTGCTCCTGGAGGAGCAGAGAGGTCCAGGGCAGCCCCGCTGTGGTCCAGCAGAGGAGCAGGAGCTCTGCTGAAACCCATTTCAAGCACCTGAATGTTTTAAAGCTTCACTAGAGGAAGCAGGAGCCATTTCTTTCAAATTTAAGATGGGCAGCATTAAGAAAACCTTTTAAGTATTAGTGGTTTTGTACCCAGGCTGGTACATTGACCATGGAGTGGGCAGGGCTGACTGCTCACCTGGATCTCCAATGCCATGGAGGGGGACTGTCCCCCTCCCTCACCCCACGAGGATAGAGGGGGTGACAGCACTGAAGACAGCCCTGGAGGAGCTGAACCACTCCTGGGGCAGCCCCAAACCCCAGCCAGGTCCTGCTTTTACCTGTTTCGAGGGTAAATGCCATTTTCACATCCAAGAAGGAGGAAGAAGATCTTCCAGGAGGGACCGGTCTCCTCTAGGATCAGCTCCCCCAGGGCTCAGAATAGTCCCCCTTTCCTCTCCTGTGGCTCAAAGGGAAGGGCATTTAACAGATTTGTTAAGTTCATTCGCTTACCCCCATATGCTATGCACCCCCCCACACTTTTGTACTAGTCTGTGTTTAAAAAAAAGTAATAAACTTGGAAGTTTATACAATCAGACTAAGTTTTAATGAACGTTGCCTGGTTTCGTCATTGAAAGTTAGGGGCCACCTTGAATGCAAGAGCTGTTTATTAATATTTTTTTTTATTGATGACAAACAAGTTTAAAACAAACTGAGACAAAAAAAAAAAAAAGAAATCAAAAAAAGAGTTAACACCGTGCTAGCACTGATGTCTGGATTTATAAAACTCAGAGTTAACTGCTACAAAGGAAAAAACCAGCACGAAGCAGAGGCAAGCATTCCCAGCCGTGAACTAAAGGGGGCGAGGGGAGAGGAGGGGGGTTACGGTACTGGATGGATTTGCATCGCACAGAGGGGTTACAGCTTCAACCTATCGGAAAAGTCTATGCAACTACGCAGCCTACGGAAGGAAACAAAATTAAAAAGCCCTTCGGCAATGTTAATAAATAAAACAGTCCATCTTACAAGGAAGGAAGGTGGCCCGTGTCTCCATTCTTTCACATTTTAGAAGTCTAAACTCTGGAGGCTTTTTTTTTTTTTTTTGTGAGAAAAGAATGGTTTGGTTTTGTGTTTGTTTTTTTTTTCATTTCTGGAAAGTTTCTTGGTTTGGGTTTTTTTTTTTTTTTTTAAATTTTATATTTGCAGTTGTCGAACTAAAGGTTCGCTGCGGGACTGGACGCAAATTTCTCAACACCCGGTTCCGTCTTTGTGTGCGCGACACCAGGTCTGCGCTGGGGGAGAGACACTCCGGAAAAAACTACAGCAAATACAGGTTATGAAAGCGGGTCAACAATCTACAGAAAGGACAGTAATGAAAGGGCTTTTACCCCCCAGTTACAAAAAAAGTGGGGTTGGTTTGCTTGGTTTTTTTTTTTTTAAATGTCATTTAAGTACATTCATACGAGAGGTATTTTGAGTTTCCCCCCCCCAAAAAAAAAGACTAGAAACACTTGGAGCCCTTTGAGTATAAAGCTAACTTAATTCCAACTTTAAAAATGCCGAGGTTAGTGAATCACACTCTACTGAGCTTTGCCAATTAGGAGGTAGAGGTTCATCTAATTTAGGGATCTGATAAAAATGGGATTCTGTAGGAATTTGAAATTCTCTGCGCCGTTTCTAAAAAGGTTTAGACAGAAATAAAATGCTCCCAGTGTTCCCATATGACTTATTTAAGACATGGGTACAACTTAGAAATTGGATGGCTTCTCTTATGTGCTGTTCTCAAGACTTCCAGCTCTTTCTCGAGCCAGCATCGATGGCACAGCCCCCTCCACTCCCTGAAAAAGAGGCTCCGGGTTTGGTTTGCAACACCTGAAATCTTTCAGCATCTGCATTAATCACCGAAGAAGCCACACAAAAGCCTAACCCATTATCTCTAATTATACCCAGCCATCAGAGGCCACCTTCCAACAACTGCCTGCTTTTGTCCCAGTTTTTTGTTGTTTTTTTTTTTTTTTTCCAACCTGCTTCGGTAACATTTTTAGAGTCTTTACTTCAAAACCAATATAATCCCCAGGTTCCACTACTTCTTCCCCAAGATCTGCGGGAGCGAGTAAAGCAGGCCCCATTGGCAGCTTTTCCTCCAGGGCCGAAGGGCTCAGGAACCCATCCCCTTTTTCAAGCGCAAAGTTCATCTTACAGAAAGGCTTGTTTTTTTTTTTTTTGTTTTTTTTGTTTTCACAGAGTAGAGTCCAGACAGTAGCCAATTAAAGCATACAGAAAACACTTTGAAACCCTCCTCCTGCTCGAGCGCGCAGGCTCCTCTCACTCTAACTGCTATCCAATGTAGGAAGAAGAGGCTGATTGCTGCAACTTTTAATCACACTGAAAGTTCTCAAGGTTGGTGCTCTAATTTAGTTTTTTTTTTGTTTATAAACTTTTTTGTAAGCTTCTCAGAACAAGGATCTCCCAGGTCCACCACTAAGAATTCAGAGACAAACTTCTAAAAATTCAGTGCTCCTTGGAAAGAATCTCTTTAAAACCACCTTGTCACGAAAGACCCGTTCAGAATGTGGGCGACACGATGACACTAGGATTTCAGAGCCAGTGTTGGACAACAAAACCTGCATCTCAGAGTTGAGCATCAGCTACGTTCTGCTGGATTTCTGCTTGGCTCGCTGTCACTTGGGAACTCTCCCTCTCAGATACTCTGCTTCTAAAATGTAAACAGTTACTGCTAAAATATAGTACCCCTTTAAAACGAGAACAACTCTGAGATGAGGGTTTTCCTCTCCCCATCTGCTCTGAAAAGTAATGCCCTGCTCGCAAAGAGAAGTATGGAATGAAGTGAAACCTGCTTAAGGCCCTTCTCTCGAGCGTTGACTGGGGGAGCAGGGACTGGGCTGACCACTCATTTCAGGGTGAGTTGCTTTCCCAGTGAGGCGCCAGCCAGTCCGTCGGTGCTCTCTCTCCTCTCCGGTCAGTCTCCTTGTCTCAGTGAGCTAGCAGTGGGCTCTCTCGCGCGCTCTCCTTTCTCTCTCTCCTCTCCGTTGGTTGGTTTCTTTCTCCTGTTGCTCTCACACAGTGGTGCTTCAGTTTTAGCAGTGGAAAACAGGTATCCATTTTATTTTATTTTTTTTATTACCCAGAATAAAATGCTGATGAACTAAGCTCCACACAAGCTTAGCTCTTCTTCCTCAACCTGAGGGCAAGAAAGCAAAACAGCAGCATTAGGGATGTCGCTCTTAAGACAAAGTATTTGTGAACTTAAAAAAAGGGAATAAGAAACAGAGGGATGACCCTCCGGTGCCTTACACTCTAATACTGTGACAGTCCCGTCACTCCACCATGTTGATATGCACGTTCACCCTGGTAAGTAGAGTCCTGTGACAGCGCCACGTCAATCTGAGATTTAAACTCATCACCAAGGTAACTGTCCTGGAAACAGAAGTGTGTGTTAGGCCTGGGACTCCTCACCAAGCTCAAGCGCTCCCCTTACACAGAGGAACACCTGACAGCCAAGGTAGAGACAAAAATCCCAGAGGTTTTGTTTTGCTGGGGGATTTGGGTTTAAAAATCCACTGGTTTTGCTTCAGAATTTCCACAAATCCCAAGGTTTTTGGAATAGCTGGCTGTTGAACAGGCAAGCAGTTCCGAGTTACGGCTCCAGCTGAAGTCTATACACACAGCGTTTCACTTCTGTGCCCAAGTGCACTTAGAAACTCAGCCAAGTGGAAGAATACAAAATGCTGTGGCTGAGTCATTGAAAAATGGTTTTAGTTTCCGTTTCCCTCAGTACTAGGGAACAAGGATGTGCACGCACACAGGTCACTGACATAAAACCCAGGAAAGAGTGCAGACTGTACACGGAATTGTGCTCACCTGGGATAGTTCTGGCTGGGAGAGCCCAGGCTGACTCATCTGCGATGGCTGACTCATGGAGATATACCCCTGGGTCAGCGGGCCCTGGGAGAAGGGCTGGGACACCACGTCTTGGCTCGCTTGGCTGTTCGGAAGGTTTGACTGACTAGTTCCAGGAATCCCAAAACGGTTTTTCTGACGCCCGCCACGACCAGTCTTGCCTTTGGGCGCCCCACGTCCTGGAAAAGCGTTTATCCCAACCAACAGTGAGAAGTCTTACACACACACACGTGTGAGAATTAACTGTTTCTATCAAGACTTGACCATTCTCCCACTTCAGACCTGAAAATGTGGGGGTTTTTGTACTATTTCACCCCTGCCCCTGTACCTGCGGCTGGTCCGTTAGCCTGGCCAAAGTACCCTGGTGGTGGCATCGGTGGCATCACGAGGTTGAAAGGGATAGGAATGTTCATGGCGGTGACGTGGCTGGGGCCGGCGCTGATCATCCCGATCTGGTCGTGAGTCTGGAAGTACATGTTGGACGGGCGCCCTGGGGAGGGGAGGGAAAGCCACGGTGATTTCAGACACAGCAAATATTTAAGAATCAACTCACATTCCTGCTTCTAACAGTAACGGGAGGACTTGTGAGCAGGATAAGTCAGAAAGGACCAGCTTGCCACTGCCAAGATCCACCAATATTTCTATTTCACCGTTTATTCCACGCTTGAAAGTTTCCAAGACCCATGTAACACACGTTCATCCCCACAGTTACTCTTCTACAGCACCTTCTAAGATTCCTGAAACACACACACACCCATCCCTCATTTTTCACTTGCTCCAAGTTGGGGCTTCTATAGACAAAGAGCAAAATCCAGGCACATCGTGAACATTCTCAGTTCTTAAATGTTGTATTTTTCAGCAGTGGCTCTTCAAACATTTAAAAGTGTGAAGTCTGTAAGACACTATACCCAAAAATCTATCAAGGTATTAATTTTGGTAGCTTCCCTTACCTTGACTGCTCCGGTCGTAGACAGATCCTGGAATAATAGCCTCACGTGCATCGTACATGGCAGTCGTCATGAAACGGGCACCCTGGAAGCATTGGAGGAGTTAGACAAAGCCTTTGCATAGAAAACATTGCGCTGCAACTCCAACCTAAGTTATTTTGGGTAAGAATCCAGTAAAACTCCACAGATACCGCACACTTTGCAAGTGCTGAGGAAACTCAACTCATTCTAATACACAGAACACAACCAACTATCTCAACTACACCATGATAACAAAAAAGAAAAGGATTCTACAGGCAGCCTATCTCAAAGTGTGAAACATTTAATGACTTTTCAGGCTATTTTGAGGTTCTGATGATAGTTCTTCCCTTGCTCCATTCCTACCACTGTCCTGCAACAGCTGACAAGCTTCCCCCTTCCCCTTAAATGACTACTTACGTTAAAGGACTAAGTGTAATCCTCAACCTGCCTTATTTAAAATACAATGCTATTAGGTACATATGTCTATGAGCTTGCTGTTTTTACACAGTTACTTGAGGTTCCATTCACCTCAGAAGTTAACCCTCATAAATAAAGACCAAAAAGAACTTCTCTACAAACGTTCGACTTGGAAACAGCTGAAGAAGTGACCTACTTGCCACTACTGCAGCGGGATCCAACCAAAACAGAGTTATGGGTGTGTGAGGTTACGTGGGAGACTGTTTATCCCATTCATTTATAATTGATCAATCAAACCCTAATTGCTTCATGCCCCAAATTTCTGAGAGAGAGAGGAGAAGTTCAAGTTACCGGGTTGATGGTATTGACAAGTTTGCGGGGTTTGCTGAACTGCATAAGGCTTTCCCGGAGGTTATTCAGTGGTCCCTCCACCAGAACCTTCTGCTCCTTGTAGTAATTCAGCAGGTGATTCCAAAGTGGTTGTTTAGACAGCGCTTTCGGGTTCCCAACAATAATTACTCCGTACCTGTACAACGGCACACAGGGAAACTAAAATTAACTTTGACTAAAAATAAAGCCATGTTAAATGCTAAATAATGTCAGAACAGCCTCAAAGTTGATCTCTTTTGCAGTAAATCCAGGCAATGAACAGAAGCTCAGGACAGTAGGTGCAGGAAAGACCCTGATGTGATTGTTTTGTTTACAGCAGATGATTTCTGCAGCCTGACAAAACACTGGAGAGGAGATTGCTACAGCCAGTTTCTCAATAATCACAAGCTTCCTTCTGCAGCTTGGCCAAACATGTTTGGCTACTCAACCACCACACCGTACTGGTTGAAGGCTTGCAGAAACCAAGGAAGCCACCATCATATTGACTCCACGTTAGCCTTCTCAGTAATCAAAGCCATTTTCAGAGAAGCAAAATGGTAAAAAAAATGGTTGCTGGAAGGGATAAAGAAGCTGATGAAGGGAAGAATTCTGTCCTGCAAACAAAAGGGGAACCACACAGCAGCTTCTACAAACTACTGATGTCAAACATTAACAATGATTAGGTGAGACTGCTCATGGTAAATTGCAGGGAATGTGGAAATCATTCATGGCTCCCTTAAACCAAGTGAGGAACAGGCCTGTTGCCCACAAAACACAGACCTTATGTTAATCAGACTGCATCCACACTTTAGAAGAGCGAGTTAGGTCTCTACAATAAAGATTTTCCCATTTTTACTTTACCTTGCTCTTGTAAGAGCCACGTTAAGACGCCTGGGGTCATTCAGAAACCCTATTCCTTGGTGTTCATTGGCCCTCACGCAAGAAAGGATAATAAAGTCCTTCTCCCGTCCCTGGAAGGCATCCACACTTGCAATTTCCACTTCCTGAAACAGAGGAAAACACGTAAATCACGGAAGCAAAACAGTTCTGCTACCAACAGGCATTACAAAACGCGCTGGCAGTGCCCTGGCAGTTCCCATCATTTAACAAAAATGTTATTTTTGTAATGACTAACGATTTGGTAATTCCACTGGTCACTAAATCTCCCTAAAGAAGAACAGCCAGTCTCAGTTTAGGACAAATTACTTTTATGTTCATTACTCTAGAGTTCTCATATTTCCCCCAAAACTGGCATTTGCACTATGGAAAGCATCCTTTTTCTAGATATGCTGCCAAAAAGCCTCCCAACTATTCCAAAACTTCGTAGTAAGACAGCTCCAAATTAGCAGAGCTGCTCCCAGCTACCAAGAAACCTGAATCAGAGGGACAGATCATTCCTGGCAGAAGTCAAAGTATTTCCACCAAGTTTTCCTTCAGTGAAAACACTGACCAAGTTCTCAATATTGCAAAACAGACTATATTAAACATACAACCTTCTTGTTTGTAGCAACTAATTTTAATGTTTGGTAGAGGAGTTCCACTGATGGGAGGACATATTCCCAAGCAAATAAATCGTACGACCATCAGGATTTATGGAGCTTGGTTTCCTGCACGTCTTTTGGCTTGATGCTTTTATCTAAGACACACAAACTGACTGAAGCTTTTCCACAGCTCAAGCACTAATGACCTCTCCCTTCTGTGCCTCAATGACTCCTCAGAGGATGGACCCACTGAAACCTTCCTTTCAACAGAGACCTCAACAAGACTTTCTCCTTTATCTGGCCAACTGCTCCCCTGACACTCGCTGGCATTTGATTCCTCCTAAACTCTCCTCCCTGGTCTATTTTAACCACAATCAAGTAAAAAACACAAAAATTACTAAAGAACAAACACAGACTGACGCCTAAGAAGCCGAACTAAAAATGAACATATTGCAAAGTTTCACAATATCTGACATTTCTAGCTTCTCTGCATCCAAGTGTCCTCATCCGTGCAATGATTCCGTACCTGGTAGAGCTTTGTATGCAGGGAACCACTGAATTGCATGTACTGGACCAGATAGGATCTTTGACCTTCATAAGGAGTAATAATGCCGATCTGATCTGGTTTGGCACCAGCTTTCAACAGCTTTGTCGTTATCTTCTCCACATTGGCCGCTTCCGTCCTAGAGAGAGAAAGACCTTTATCTAAGGAGAATCAAGGCATTAGGTCTAACTTTTTGTAAGTTAATGGGGTCTGAAAAACTTGATCGTGTATCCTGTGCTAGCCCTTTGTCAGAAAGGCTACTTCAAGAAAAGGATCAATTTTACCCTGTGCTACTCAAACTCTCTGATTAATTTGGCTTAAGCTTTGCAGGAGCATTAATCACCATGTCACCTCTTGACTTAAGCCATGCATGGATTTTCTCAGCCAGAGGAATATGGGCAAAAGCCAACAGCTCAAAAAAAAGTCTCAGAACACCATAGAAATGACACCTCCACCTTCTCAGAACTACACAGCTAGGTTTTCTGGAACAGCAAAATTCATGGTGGCCATCATTCTGAAACAGAACTACTTCGGGGTGTTAAATATACACGTGTACTTTGAATGAGATCACTAAAAACATTCCAGCCTGCTGTGCAAACAGATCCTTCAGTTGCTTTATCTTAAAGTTTTAAATATAGAATGATTTTAATGCCAGTCTCCCTGTCAGCCAACTATTGTGCCATTTGTTTGTGCGCAATCTGGCCTGCTGCAGTCTCACACATGCTGTTCATGAAACAGACCAAGATTAAAAATATCACAGCAGATATTTTTCAGAAGTTGGTCTGGTTTCCCTTCCAAGCACACGAACAAATGCCTATCACCAAGAGGAGCAAAGTGTTTTAAGATTGCTCTTTGAAAAACAACTGGAGTGTGTAGAAAAAAGAGGGACAGAACAAAGAAAATTGAATTCTCATCTCTTTCTCATACCCACCAAAAAACTAGTATTTAGGATTCTACTTCAGGAGGTGTTGGAATTCTAGCTTCAAAATGCAACTTGATCAGCATTTCCTGCTGCAACTGCAAATAGTTTACTTGCTGGCACAAGTTCAGCCCATGGATTAGCTGTGTAGTTGTCCCATGCTCCCTATGCTACCAGCGAAGGAAAACAAGCACCTCCACAGAACAATTCAAACCCACTTAAGGTCTCAACTGCTCCCACTGGAGATGCTTTTTTCTCTTAATTTACTGTAAGGGGAGCTTAAGGCAAAGCAACTCCAAAATGCAGCTCAGCCTGTGCTATCCTTGATGTCAGCTTTTATCAAGAAAAGCACCCGAGCCATTTCAATCACAGGTGTTAACAGAAAAGACCATTATATTAATTTAGAAGATCTACTGCAGAACATAAGAATCGACAGGACTGAAGTACTGTGTCCCAGCACATGACACATTCAAGGTCTGTGGGCTGGCTCATTTGAGGCACAGCTACCACCTGCATGGAAAGTAATTCTTATTTGAAAATGCGAGCCCTTCTTAAGCTGTTAGGCCTTTATTCACACAGCAAGCGACCACAAGTCGTGCTGAATACAGAATACTATGAATTTTGTGGCAGAGATTCTGAAGGATAGAGAAATGCTTCGACATTCAGTCTGTCCTGGGAATGTATGGCAATGTATTGTGACTGTCTCCAAGGCACATCACAGGATTATTAACAGATTCATTTAACAGTCTCCCTTCTATTTGAGATGCACTGGGACAAAGTATTTTTAAGTAAGTTTCTCTATCAGTGTTCAATTTTGTTTACCTGTTCAAGTAAGAAGTGCCTGAGCTGGCAATTTCCTCCTGTCCTTGTGTAACGTAGAAAAACATCGGCTTATCTGGCTGCGGCCACTGGAAATCAAACCCTTTTTTCACACGATCCGCTGAAGAGAACAAAAACAGCAAGTAAAAAAAGTCAGCACCGCTTTACTTGCTAGAACACTCGCTTTTATATCAAAGCGACTTAAAGACTCAAAACTTTAAGTGCAGTGGTAATTCTTTTCTTTAAGTGAATGCATTAACAATCTCACCGAGATTAAAGAATCCTTTCCTTTGAGCCTTAACGAATGGAAAAGGAAGTGATTTGTGGGAGTGCTCCTCACTTACCTGCAGTGACGCCGTTCTGGAGCGACCCCTCGTAGAAGATGTTGGATGGGAAGGCGCTGAGCGCGGGGTGCATGCGGTACTGCACCTGCAGGCGGATGGGACGGATGCCCAGCACCACCAGCCTCTCGAAGAGGGACTGAGACAGACCAGCCTTGGCAGCCTTTTTACACATCACAACAGGCCCCAGCTGGCAGTGGTCACCCACGAGAATAAGCTGTGGAAAAGATAATTTGTAGAGTTTTTATTTTCTGAAAGTGGCTAGAAACAGCAATATCCTACCATAAAATTGATTAGGAACTAATCAGTGTGACTTAGTAATAAACTTCAGATGTAATTTAAGGCTCATAAAATTGCTCTAGTGTCAACTAGCTTCTCAGCTGTTCATTTTCCAATATAATCTTACTTGGTCTCCCCATTGTTCCAACAGGATCAACATGTTTAGGCAATAATTATGCCATGGAAACAAAAAACTAACAGGCCTAACACAAAATAAAGTCATTTAGATCTGCAGTACAGAAGCATCTTCCATTAAGGAAAGGATTTTTTTTTTTATCCCTATGTTGCCCACACTATGAATATTACTGCTTGATGCTACTTCCTCTATTTATAAACTTAATTCTTTAATGAAATCCAGCGTCCCCTACCTGTTTTGCTCCCAGGACAACCGGCACCATGCACTCTGGCTCAGTAGCCTGTGTGCTTTCGTCGATCAGAATGGAACGGAACTGCATTTTTGCAAGTCTTGGATCACCAGCTCCCACACAGGTGCAGCAGATCACGTCTGCATTCTGAGACAGAAACACAACCCCAATTAATTGAATACTATTCTGTGTGGAAATATCAATACCATTCTAGGAGTCCCCCCCAGAAGTTAAATTGTACTCTGATCTCCACCAGCAAGTTGCAATTAAGCCTCAAGTGGGAGAAGGCACTAATTTAAGTTGCCAGAATCCATGGAACCTTACCATAAGCAATTCCCGCTCTGCTGTGCGTTTCAGGGCACGGTAACGTTTCTCATCAGCAGATGACAGTTCTCCAGTTTCATCTTTAAGCTGCTGCAGTTTCTGAAGCTCTGGCATGCTGCAAAAAATAAAAAAAAAAAAAGGAATTTTGCTTTACAGCCTAATTAACAACTTGGTAGGATTACAGTGGAGCTCATTTGTAAAACTAAACATGCATAGAGCCAAAAAGTTATCCCATCAAGCAAATACACGTTGTTACCATCTCACAGTTGATCAGTTGTGTCCACCACAACACTTAAGCTGGTTGGTTTTTTGTTCCCCTGCACCCTCAAGCACTTCTTACCTATCCATGTTTCTGATCTGGTTGTGCAATGCCAAGAAGGACACAGGAGAGTCAATTGCTTCACGACTTTTAGCGCACAGACGAACCACTTTCAGTCCAGTTTGATGGATCTTCTCAGTCAACTGATCTACAGCTATATTACTGGGAGCACAGACTAACACAGGCCTGGAAAAAATTAAGAAAACAAGTAAGTCTCAGTGAGCTGTAAATGTTTTTCCACTAGACTTGTAATAAAATTATGTGTTACAACATATCCCCTAAAAATATGCTGGGGAAGAATATTTTCTGAAATATGCACAGGTCTTCCCAGAAAGATGTACTTCTAGAGAACCTTTTTAGTTCAATGACAAATTATTTTCATTTTGAAAATCAAGTTGATTCTTTGACCATTAATAAAGTAACCTCATGAAGATTTAGAGAGAATAGTTCTTACCCATTGCCCTGTCTGGCCAGATGATAGACGATTGTGGCTGATGTCACTGTTTTTCCGGTACCAGGGGGACCCTGAATAAGGCTCAGAGGACGCTGCAGGACAGTCTTCACAGCATAAACCTATAAAAAGATTTTATTGCTATTTAGCATGCAATGCATAGGATGTTACAAAGTTGTTCAGCCTCTGTTCATAAATCCTTTATCATATTCTTTGCCTGTAGTAAAAAGGAGATGAGGTTACCTGAGAATGGTTGAGATCAGGAAGTCCTTGTGCTGTAAAGCGCTTTGGCAACTGGCATTTAATAATTACATCTTCTACCTCATGACCTAACAGTTTGTGATAGATGTACCCAGACACTGAAGTCTCATCCACAGCAAATGTTTTTAAAGCACTCTGCATCCTGAAACGAGGGAAGGATAGGAAAAAAAATACATCAGTATGATCTCAAATGTAACTATCCACAAGTGTTCTGTAACACAGGTTAATCGGACATTGGGTACAAATTAAAATATACCTTGGGAAACAAGAACAAATAGAGCATTTACTAACAGAATTAGGAGACAAAAATTAGACTTTGAGAACACTGTTCTTGTTGGAATATGACAAAGTATTATAACCAGAAAAATTTGTAGAGAAACACCAGCCTTTGACAGACTCTGCAATAGCAATTTTAGGTGCAAGATTTGAAGAAAATCTGTACTCAGTGTATCTTTCAGGGTAATAAACAAACTCCTATCTCACAAAATGCAGCACAGACATGGCTGGGGCCTGCTGACCCCGTAATAGATACACGTGCCCTGAAATTTCAGCTAGTTAGAGCTATTCAAAATTTAGGAGGGTCAATTGAAATCAGAGAGCACCTCAGGACAGAGCAGCATTCAGGAAGGTGAACTACAAAACACTTTTCTTCTTCCATTCCAAGTATTACTAAACAGAAGGTAAACTTCCCCCTTTTGGTTTACGCATTATCTTGATGGATTTGCGACAAATCTTAAGCATGCCTTCAAAGTGAGAAAAATTGACAGTTTGATGGCATTTAAATTAATTCCATTTCTACTAAGTTCAGCCTGTTACTCTCTGAGGCAGCCATCATGTTCATAGCCTTGATACATTTGGCATCCTCAGATTTCCGATCGCTGGTGTCATGAAACAACACATGAACAACTTGTTCAACAATTCCCATTGAAGGTAAAGGAAAGTCTATCCACCAGCTGCACCCTTTATCTGCCAAGTTTTGAAGTGCTTTCTCAATACCTGTCAAATGAAGTAGACTTCCACACAAAATCCACTTGGAAGTTATGAGTAACTTCCACAGGCGCTCCAACGCTGCTCCTCAGCTCGATGGCTATCTCATCACCATAATCTGTAGAACCTCGTTAAGTAGTAATCTATAGTAAAAATTTGAATTTTATTTTCCCCGATTGTTTTTTTAGCAGATCCCCATAAATTAAAGTGATCTCAAAATTACTTTTGTAGAAATTCACAGATTTCTCAGACTTCAGCCTTTAATTAAGCCTTCCCAAAGGCTCACTAAGTAAAGGATACTATCAGGAACTTTGATAACGTGACCAATTCCTTTCCATAAAGGGGCCAGGTCTCCTTTGTACCTCAAGCAGATCTCATCTCCTTGCATAAGACGCATATCTACAAAGGGAGGGAAAAAATGCTCTCAGAATAGTCACTAATGAACATCCCCCAACACAAAAAAAAATCATGGTACTCTCATATATCCCAGGATCATCACAGCTCTTAAAACACTGATGTTATTCACCAGGCATTAAAAAAAAAAGCCCAGAGAAAAGATACAATCAAGCTGTCATTACCTGAATCGGTCTTTGGCAAAGTGAAATAAGCAATTCTTTTCTTGTTCAAGCCCAGGTCCCATCTGACTGTGATGTTGTCTTGGGTCTAATAGTAAAGAAGAGACACCTGTTAGGTTCTTCAAGAGCTGTTTGACAACTATCACAGTCTTCACTGACCTATACTTCAAAATCATGGAGAAATACAAAGCCTACTGTCCTAGTGTCACAGCATAGACAAATATCTGTATTTATTCTTATGGACTGAGTCCACACCATCTGCAGAACGTAATTCTGTTCTGCAAGAGTTACTTAGTTCATGAGAAAAAGTTCTAATCACCACCTGCGCTATTCTCTCCCCCCACCTCTAGAACATTCACTAAGTGCTGGCGTGACCTCATATAACTCAAGTTTGACTGGACACTCCAACTGACAAAGGAAACTGCAGGTTATGAGGATAACATAAAAGAAGGTGGCCAAGCTGCACAGTTCCACAATAGAATCTAGTTCTTGGAAAGATAAACTTTGAACACACAGAAGAGGGAAGTGTTTTAAGTTCTTTTTTTAAGACCTCAGTTTCAGGATTTTTCTTTTCTCTCCCTGTCCTCTCCCTCATCACCACTAGTACTGCAATTACTGCGATGTAACAGTACTGTAATGAAGGCATTTATTTCATTTGAGCCTTCTTTCTGTGCAGTTAACAGTGACCACGTGTTTGATACCAGGGAATTGGTCAGAAGGCCCCTCAAACAGACACATTTCAAGCATGTTACCTGAGACTCCTTGAGTTTCTTGTCATAGTCTGCCTCAAGCTTGACCAGAGGGCCAAATATGTTCTGGTATTGATAAGCATCTTCGTATCTCAGCAGGACATGCTGCGGTTCTTCATCAACACCAGGCTTTTCTAAATCCTCAAGGGTTGCAGATGGATTTTCCTAGAATTTAAAGCACAAACATTTCATTTTGAAATTCTAAGCATAAACAACTGACAATCTCTTACCATGCAACAGGATTAATATGTTTTCATACTACAGAAAGTTATCTCAAGGTATAATAACCTGTTAAACCTACACCAAGACATTATGTCTTGCTCATTCCCATCCAGTACGCTTTGTTATACGCTAAAGGATATAAAGAAAAACATCTCAAAAAGCAGTAACTGAATACCAGGCGTGGACTAACAGTTCCCTACTCAGCCAGTCATCACATAAACCAGAAACGAGTGAAAGACTTGATATGGGGAAGAAAAGTTGTTGGTTTTCTTCCAGACTGCTGGACAGTGCAACTCAAACAGAGCTAGAGAACCCAAAGATGAAACCTTCCTACTTTGATAGATGATCTTCTGAATCCTTCAATCAATTCCCAGTTGCATTATTTGTCAAACCTGCTGCATTTAAACCTCATGTGATTAAAGTATATTCCCTGCCTTATAGAGTTGCTATAACAGTTTTGTCTTTCTTCTTCATAAAACCACAAAATTAGCACTTGATAAAATATCCAGTATGTGAAAAGCAGCACATACCTTCCAAAGTTCTTCCAGTTTGTTGATCTGTTGAGCTGTAATCTGACGCGCTCTCAACTGTTCCTGCTCAGATGGAATCTTTACCAGCCAGGAAAGGAAACAGCGATCTTGGATAAGAGGCTGCCACTGTGAACTGTCCCAATTAATATCCTTTAAACTGCTCTGACTGGCACATGGCTGCCTGCACAACCAAAATATTGAAAAAAATTATTAAATTACACAAGTGTAAGAAAAAGACTGGCAAGTCTAAGTGGTAAGTGTAAGAAAAAGGGTGGAAAATTAAGAGTATAAAGTGTATTTTTGGTACAAAATGAAAGCAAGTGTTGCCCTTTAGAAATAAGGCCATGCAATAGATTCGATACAAACACGCCAATAAAGGCATTCTCTCACCTGCACAGCAGAACAACCACAGAGTCTGCCTTAGCTGGAATAAAGCCAAGGAGAAACACATTACGACATCCACAGTTATAGCATTCCAAGACAGTCTCTCCTAGAGGTCCATCTTTATGGAGAGTCACCTCTTTGCACTTCGCTCTCACAAGATGATTAACAATGTGGCTGAAAACAGAGAGGACATATGTTTATACAAAGTTAATAGGAAAATCAGATTTAGTCCTAATTTAATATATCAACTCAGTTATTCAAAACACAAAGTCTATTTACACTGTGGTGAACATTGGTAAGATCTTGCTCTTTTCATCCAAGCAAAGATACTGTTAACACAGTTTCAATGGTTTTTCAGTGCATGAATGCTTCAAGGTAGGTAAACGTGAAAGAATAGGAAGTGTCTAAAAAGTTCTTTTTATGTTACTGATAATTGAAAGAAGCTTCCCAAAGCCCCCCAGTTCAAGAGCAAGTTCTACTGTGCTTTGCAAGAACACAGGATTGGGGAAGCAGCAGCAAGTTCACTTTACGGAAGTGATTCAAGTTTTGCTGAGATCAAAGTTTAAGTTGGTAACAGCGGAAAAGCTAAAGAAGAGGCTGGAGGTTCACATTTAAGTCACTAGACTTCAATTATCACCAAAATGTAAGTCACAGCCACCACTTCAAAACAAACACACTCAAAAACAAGATTGTCATTGTTATTCCCACCATTTGACTGTTTACCTGCCAGATGTATTTCCACGCCCGTTACAGAACCACTTTTTGCTGGTGTTACAGTAAACCACACAAGCGGGGTCATGGATGCCACAGTAACTGGAATTAAAAATGAAAAAACAAAGTGCTTGGGTAATTGCTCATAGGAAAATTCAAATACAAGATTTAAACTACCCAGTAGTGTGCAAAAATAAGGGGAAGTGAAAGTTAGGGAACACGAGTGCTGGTGAAAGAATCAAACATGAGCTGAACTTCTGGTTTGAGCCTCAAGTATTTTACCACTCCCCACCATCACTGTCCCTCGCCAGCATAACCATCTGTCCTTCAAGGAAGCTCTAAGACCTCCTGGCAGCAGCAGCTCACACAAGAGCTCACCAGAGGGCACCATTTTCCTACAGCTACGTGGCTGTCTCCAAGGAAGTTGCTCTCAAATTCCAAAAATCCTCTAAACATACACTTTTCACTCACCCAAAGTGTTCCTGCCCTCTGGAAATAATAAGCCTGCAGCAAAGATGAGGTCTTACCTGCAAGCATGCACAGGAAGATCCTTCGTGTAATAGGTATCTTCTTCATCTTCTTCGAAATTCAGCTCTGCCAGAAGCTGGCTGGTTTTAGCCACATTATCATCCACAGCTCCATTCTGCAGAATGCCGTCAGGTCCATTAACCTGAGATACAAGCACAGTGCTTCGGTTACACCATCCAAACAGACTCAAAAACACAGTGCCAAGGACAGCAATCCCTACTCCCCCAAGCAATAACTTGCATTTTATTTAGAAAAACCTCAAAAGGAAAGAAAAATGCTGGCAAGAGCGGAAACACATACCAGTTATATAATTAATATTGCTTCATTAGCTCCTATGTTACAGGATTATTTCAACTCCAACTGATAAGTAGAGAAAATGTAACAGGAGATTGCTTTTCTGCAGCTGACATTTCCATACAGTCTTACACAACACAAAAAGTTCCATTTAAACAATTCCAGCAGTATCAAGTGTTGTTTTTTTATCTCTCATTTTACTCCAGGAATCTACCTGAAAACAGGACTTTCTCCACCTGTTTTTATTTTTGCTGTTCTCTAGCCACCAAATCAATGTTTCCTCCCACCCCTCAAGATATCAGAAGCACAACGTCATGAGACTTGGATAACAGAGAGCAGTTAATCAAGAAACCTGTTCTCATATACACCTAATAAAAACATACATTGAAATAGTACAAGAAGTAACAGAAACTGGTTTTCAGCAGTGTCTAACTCTCCAGGCAGCATTGCTTGTTCAAGATATACCGACCATATTATACACTGAATCAAACGTTCCTGCAAAACATATCAGGAGTGACAGTCACTATTGTCTTACTTTATATTTGTTTTAGCTACGATGTGATTTCCTTTAAAAAATGAGGCCTAAATTATCCACAAAACAGCAGAAGTCCATCAAAACCAGTAATGCAGCTCAAGTGTGCTAACACAGCACACACACAGGTGTGCTCCCTTCTCTCTGAGGACACACTGCCAGAACCACCAAGTTCTGCAACATTTGGTGCTGTGTCAGCAGCTTTTACACACCAAGTCTTACTGCTGTTAAAAATAACTCCTTTTTGGCAATACTGAGTACAATACAGGAAGGAGCATCGAGAGGTGTGAATGTCACAAATCCGATTTTGGCCTGAGGCCTCACAGGTGTCCTGGTTTCATGCCACAGCTGCATCTCTCCAGCCCAACAGCCACGGGGAGCTTCAGCAGCTTATTAATAAAGTGCTGTTAAAAGCCCCCAAGATGGCTAGATTCCCACACCCCCCAAAAAACTGTTCACTCCATCACTTGATTCTTTGACTCCTTTAGCCAAGACCTCCCTAAAACCTGGGAAGAGATAAGCATGACATCACCCACATTAACTTTGAGTGGAAAAAGGTGGGGAAGAGACCATCACAGTGACTGCAATAGTTAGCACAATATTAACCAAACACCTGAGCGAGTGCTGGGAGGTCATTTCCCCATCACAGAAAAATCATCACATGTATCAACCCCCCCCAATGTTTCTAAAGGTATCGGGTTAGACAACATGAGATTTATTTCTGAAAATTTCAGCTACCTAATAAATAGCAGCATAAGAATCACCTTCATCTATCCATACAGTATTTTAATAGCTTTTGCACTTAGCTATTTAATGCAATTTATCTGGTATCTGTAACTTAATTCTCTGACAAGGGATGAGAAAGCTGTCCACAGCAAGAACACTAAATCTTTATTAAAAGAAATTTGATAAAAATAGCTGCTGTAGCATTTTAAAGCTATACCCAATAAGCAAATCCGAGCAAGCTCATTTCTCTCAAAGTCTCATTTAGATTCCACTCCAGCTTGTTTCAGTATTGCACATTAAAATTTAACAGCCAATTGCAAGAGTTAAATTTAAAAATAAAACCCTGAGCCACTTCACATTTGCCCTCAGCAGAGAGGAACCGGACTCAATGGCACAAGCTTCATTTCATTATCTTCAAATGAAATGCAGCGCTTTTGCAAAACACAGTCTAAATGGTACTACTTTTTATTGCTCTTACCTCCAAGTACAGGCTTTTAATAGAAAGATCAGCCAAGAGGAACCTTCAGGATAGAACATGCAAAAGGAGGAGGGGAAAAAGGGAAAAAAAAAAAACCCAAAGAAACCACAGCAGCATGCAACAACCCATTAGTGTGATGAACCCAAATCCGATCAGCTCCCTGTGTAATAGCATCGCCACAGATGTTTCAAGATAAATATCCATTTTAAATAGATAGTGCCATTTTATAAAATACAAAGATAACTTATTAACCCAACAGGTGGAATTCCAAAGCCTTAAGTTAATCTGAGTTTCTCAAAGCACGAATCCCAGGTGCATTTCTATCAGTCAATTCCAAAGAGCAATAATACACAGCAGCTGAAAAGTTTAATCCTTTTTTTTTTTTGGGGGGGGGGGGTGGGGGTGTGTGTGCTCTTAAAAAATTGGCTTGCTGAACAGTAATAAAATGGTAAAGTTGGTGGGGTTTTTTGTGGGGTTTTTTTGTGTTTTTTTTTTTTTTTTTTTTTTTTAAAGACAGGAAACCAAGAAAATACAAGCTCTTTGTAGCTGTGCACCAGGTGACAGTGTTGGTGACACGGCAGGGAGCTCCTGTCCTGTCGGAGTTAGGCAGGAATGATGTCACCTGTTACTGGGACCATCCAGCAGCGGGTGCGAGGCCTTGGCAGGCGCACAACGAGGAAGTGACTCAACTTATTGTTCTAAACCCTCCCGCAATGTTAGCCTATGTGCATATTATTAAAAATCTGGCACCCTCCACTGTTGTATAAGGGAGGAGGGGGGGCCTTCTCTATTTTAAAAGTCTTGAATGAAACTTCTGGCGCAGCAAGTTGAGCAGCTACAGCAATCCGAACACTCGGGAGCTCCCACCGAGGTACAGTCCCTCCCTCGCCCTGTTTGTGGCCTCTACAATACTGGTCGAGAGGCAACGGTAAAGATCCAGGAAACTGAGTTACACAAAAGCCAACCAGATGATGTAATTTACGTAGTGGCTTTCTCTGACCACGTGAACGTGCCCCCAAATCAGTGGTAACAGAATATTTCCATCTCCCATTTCTCCCAGGGCTGACACACTCCCACCCACACCAGCAGCTGATCCACAGGTGAGCACAGCCACATCCACTTCATGCAATTCTACTTTAAAGTGGTACATTTCAAGCTGCAACAAGAAAAAACAATTGGAGTTAAGTAGGAATTTTGCTAGCCCTGGACTGTTGTTACAAGACTGCAGTCCAATCAATTGTGGCCAACGCCACCTCAACCCTGTAACGGCAGGGCACCCAGTCACACTGTCCCCATTTGGGTGATCTTCCCCTCATGCTTTAGAAAAAAAATACCCATTTTTTGGACTCGCATGGATAACCCATCTATTTGTTGTTTGAAGATTCTTTACTTTAAAGCTATAGATTATTTATTTGTAATCTCTTATAGCTATTTGCCTGCCTTTTCAAAATAAGGGGATATTCCTGAGAACGTTCGCCCCCACAACAGCATGGAATAAGCTCTATTTCCAGATGGGAACCTGAGCAACAGGGAGTAAGCCATCTTGCTAAGACAAAAGGTCTTTGTTACAACTGGAAATTAAATCCAGCCCCCATCGTCTAGACCAAAAAAATCTAATGGAGACCCAGCCTCCTTCAACCACTCCAACAGCTTCACTAACACATTAACACCGTGTGCCTTCTCACTAAGTGTGTGACTGCTCCCAGCATCACAGTCCTTGTGAAAGAGTGAAAAAATAAAACAAATCAGAATTTATCTTAAAATATTTAGGAAAAAATCTATTACGTTAGGTTTTAATTACATGGAAAAACAGTTTTCTGAAAACAGTAAACTTTGCTTCTTCTACTCACCTCTCGCTATCTTTTGTCAATTGGACACTAATCAATTGTAACAACATCCTCTTAAACAATTAGTTAAGTGGACATTGAGAAAGGAACCTCTTCTAGAGTAAATCAATCACATTTTCTTAAAGAAATGAGGTGCTGTCTTGCTTAACTAATCTTTTTAAACACCAGGACACTAAAAATATGAAGCAGAATAAAAGCATATACCTCCAATGTTTATCAACTCCAAATAAAAACTATTTATTCAAGTAGCTTTAATTATAATCAGCAACAACATTTAAGCAAAATGTATATGATCAATTTTGTGGCCTTTGAAGTTATTATTTAGTACATCTGCTGCCAAAAGATGTAACAAGTTTCAATTATTTGTTGGAGGCAGCAAAATTGTCGCCAGAATCTTTAAAAAACACCCAGTTTCTGATCTTATCACTCATGAGACCGTTGAGACGCACAAGTCTAAACAGATCCAGGGATCTGGGCTTTGCTGCGCTTCAGCTCAGGAGGACGCTCTACTTACTACACTTCTGAGAGCCCGTTTTGCAATAGATCCATTCTCTCTCCCCACCCTCCCAAAAACTTACATTTTCAGCATCAAAACGAGGATCAGGATGACCACAAGAGTTTGCGGAAACATCATGAACACGTTAGGTTTAAAAAATATAAAACATGAAACCATTCATTCTTGCCAGGAGGAGTGGTTATAGACATACAAGTACCCCTATGTGCTCTCCAGATATTTTTTTTCTTTTTACTTCAAAGGCTTTTCAAACATGTTTAGACAAAAAACCAAAAACTAATCCTCTTGTCTAGTTTTTTTAGCTTACGAGGCTTATTTTGGGGTGGTTTTTCTTCTTCTTCTGGCCACATATTCTCTACTGTGAGTACAACCACAACCCATCAAAGTTTTAAAAAGTAAGATTTTACTAAAACTGTCTTTTAAATCAATTTAGATATAGTCTGACCGGACACAGACAGGAGTTTACTGCTACTACTTAATAATTCTGATAGATCAATACTTGAACTGGATAGCCTACCAAACCCAAATTCAAAAAGCGGTAAGCAAACAGAAAATAAACAAACAGCCCACAGGGTCAGGTCTCTAATTCTCTTGTAAACACAGGAACCTGGAGCGAATCCCCACACAGCAGCTCCGCCCAGGCTGAGAACTTTTCCAACACAAGAAAGTCATTCAATTCGTCCTGGGATAAACCCGATCGGGCTGGGAGGGGATAATGCCACCTCCAGTCCCGCACTGCACACCTGTAGGTTCTCAGTGCCGGGACACCCTGGCCCATTTTCAGTTTCTCACTTGTGTTTCCACACCTCTGTCACTTACAGACCCCAACACATTGCATTTTGTAAGGAAAAGGAAAGAAAAAAAAAATCAAGCCCGCTCAAAACTATGTTTGTGTCAGGATTAAGGAGTTATCTAAAGCACTTCAACTCCTCTTTAAACTCATCCTTTAAAATACGGAAAATTTACAAACGTTTAATGGTTAATAATGGGACTACAGGTTAGTTAACTAGATGTAATAAAACTTCACAAAATATTCCACGATCCTTAAATGGAGAAAAGTTTCACTTTTTAAAAAACACGGAAGAGTTCTTCAGGTTGTTTTGTTTGGTTTTTTTTTTTTTTACTACAGACACAGCCAAGATGTAGAACAGGGACAGGCAGTGTCTTCATTCGCAACACTTCCTCACCTGCAAGCATATAACCCTAATTCTCTCTTTTCTGTCCCTTTTATGTCTTGATAAATAAACACTATTTAACTATCATTCATATACCAACCATCACCAGGCTAGATATTAAAAACAAACCCAAACCACTTTTTTTTAAGCTCATGGAACCAGACCTCTGAACTTGAGTCTCAGGCCATTATGGACCGTCACTCCCACACAAACCCAAAACAAACCAGCCTAGCAACGCTGCCGCAGAAAAAATTTAAAATAATAAATTAAACGCATATTTTGGTTTTTATTCAAAAAAGCAAGCAATTCGGCAAGTAATGCCGAATTTCCACAGTACTCCACTTTTGATAACCAAGCGCTAACTATAGACATATTTATTTTTAAGGAGGAAAGGAAACTGAAATCACATCCAGCTGCGCTTCCGACTTCCGACTTCACCACCGCACCCGAAAAAGGGACACAACTGTCACGACAGAGCCGCGCGCTCCACCGGCTTTACCACCCGACAACCGGCCGCCAGTTTTATCCCATTCCTAGGGCAGAAGCCGAGCCTTTGGCTGCCGGGCCCGGCCCGCGGTACGCCGGCAGCGGGCGGCCCCCGCGCCCCAGCCGGCCTCCTCCTCCTCCTCCACCGGGGCAGCCACACGCGGTTTCCACTTCCCCGTCTGCCGGGGGCAGAGCGCCCAACCCCACAGCCCGCCCAGGGCTTCCCCTCGCCGGCCCCACGGCAGGGCC
>JAHREE010150502.1:123302-161929 GCA_033628505.1 Tringa tobata
CTCTTGCGGGGAGGGGCGGGGCCTGCCTGTGATTGACTGCTCCGCCAGCCAATAGGCCCTCGAGATGAGGAGAAGGGCGGGCTGTGGAGGCGGTGGAGGCTCGGCCCTGAGGCGGCTGCTGTCAGTAGTGGTGGCGAAGGGCGCTGGGGCGGTTTGAGGGGAGGAAGGGAGTTACGGTGGTTGTCGACCCTTGTGGAGGCAGCAGTGGGGGCCGTGGTGGTGGGCAGCAGTGGGTTTTGGGGGTGTGGTGGTGGATGGGGCCTGTGGTGGGACCAAGTTCCTGTGAGGGGAGATGAGGTGGCAGTTGTCCCTGTGAAGGCAACATGAGGCCCTTTATTCCCTTTTGCCCACCATGAGCCTGGAACTGCAACCGCTGGTTCTGTGGCCTGCTTGCCTCGTGTCCCTGTTTGAAACGAGTAGTTAAGGTCTGGGCTAACAGAGACATAGCCTGGGAGTTATACAAGGGCTTTAGAGTTTTGAGACAGGCATGGTAATTAAGAAGGATCTGGTATTACAATAATACCTGCTCTGGCTGTAATTCCTATTATACCTGTAATACCTAATATTAAGAGTGTGATAGTCAGAAGGCTGAGTTGCTCTGAGGTGAAGGTAGTGGAGTTGGCCACAGAGATTCTCAGAAGTAAAGGAAGGTGATTGACTGGGTTGTGCAGAGAAGGTAAGTACTACATATTTCTACCCATAAGTGGACAAAGTTTTGGATTTGGGTGCTCTCATTTCAACATCCTTTTATTAGCACACAACAAATCTCTTTTAAGATAACGTGTGTTGCGAAAAACATTGGTGTGAAAGGCTAGATATTCAGTCCCTCTTCCCTACTAAAGCCTTCAACTATAAGATGCAAATGTGTACCTTCTTTTATAAGTAACTTCAATTTTATTCTTGCTTTTGGTGTAGGATAAAGCCTGGAACTGAAACAACATGTACTGGATTTGCAGCTGTTAGACTGAAAAGATGTAGATGAAGACTGAAAAGCATCCTTGTCCTAGGAATATTGTACACCAAGTACACGAGAGGAGAGGACGAGTAGAGAGAATATGGGAGTCATCACTTCTGCATACAGACTGAATTTATCTTAAGCTTTAAGCCTCTAGGAAGAATAGACTCTACCAATAGTTTATTGTAAATGTATCCTAATTCAGGATTCAGATTAAACTAGGTTAATCCAACAAGCCACTAAAATCAAAAGGCAGAATGGAAAATTGATTGTTGAATTATGACTGTCACATCAGCTCTAGTTTAATATGGTGACATCAAGATAAGTCAGTGTCTACCCATACATGAGTTCATCAGCATGACAAGACAGTTCGAATAGTGAGACTCCCAATTCCTAAAGGTGAAACGCAACTGAATTATAACCTACTGAGAGGTTGGTTGGAAGGCAGTCATGGGTGAACTGAACCGGTGCTTTCCTAAAACAAACTGGAAATGCACTGTTTTGTAGTTCAGAGAAAAGCCTAACTGTGAGAAAATATGGAATCCTACTTGAGGATGAAAACTGAACTGAAGAAGAAATTTGTAAAACCAGGTAGGCTGCTTGGTATGAACCCGTATTTATTAATAAACAGAATGTAGTCACAACATTTGGCTGGTTTACAGGATCCTCAAGGTTTTGGAAACGGATCAAAATTTTACTGGGTGGCTGGGATTTTTCCCTCTCCCCTCCACAATACAGCAGATGAGGAAGCTTTTAAAGAGAAGTGGTCTGGAAAACATGCCAAAAAGTGGGCGTCCGCAGCTCCCCGTGCCATCGGAGAAGTTGGAGGCCCCAAGGGGTGCCGTGGCGCTGCTGTCTGAGGTGCTGAAGCTGGAGGGCAGCGAGGAGGACCCCCCCACCACGTGTCCGCTCCCCCCTCACACCAGGCAAAAAAGTAAGGCTCAGGCCTGAAGAGCCTGCTCTTCACTTTTACACATTTAGACAAGGGATCAAACTGGCAACTGGTTGTGGCCGTTGGGCCACTGGTTAGTGTGTTTAAAAATGGACACTCTGATCTTTCTCCTGACTTTCTGGGGAGAAAGACCTGGGAGTCCTGGTGGATAATAGGAAGGCCATGAGCCAGCAATGTGCCCTTGTGGCCAAGAAGGCCAATGGCATCCTGGGGTGCATCAAGAAGAGTGTGACCAGCAGGTCGAGAGAGGTCAGCCTCCCACACTGCTCTGCCCTGGTGAGGCCTGTGGAGCACTGTGTCCAGTTCTGGGCTCCCCAGTTCAACAAGGACAGGGAACTGCTGGAGACGGTACAGCAGAGGGCTACAAAGATGATGAGGGGCCTGGAGCATCTCCCTTAGAAGGAGAGGCTGAGGAACTTGGGGCTTTTTAGTCTGGAGAAGAGAAGGCTGAGGGGGCATCTGATCAATGCTTATAAATACCTAAAGGGTCGGTGTCAGGAGGATGGGGCCGGTCTTTTTTCAGTGGTGCCCAGGGACAGGACATGAGGAAATGGGCACAAACTTGAATATAAGAAGTTCCACCTAAACATGAGGAGGAACTTCTTTATTTTGAGGGTGGCAGAGCAATTCTCTGCCTGCTGGAAACCCTGTGAACTACCTTGGTGCAGGTACGCAGGCTACACTGCAAAGCTCCTAGACAATATTTTTTTGTGTGTAAGCATCATATTTTGTGAAAGTTTTCTCTTTTAAATCTGGGCTAAAGCAGAGAAATGGCAGTCTGACTCATTGGTCTTTACTGATGTGCATCCACTATGAAATTTAAAAAGATAACACTTCAGAAAGCTGGAGCACGTTCTCTGAAAATGTTGCAGCTTTACCATTTTTTTAGAAGCTAGAATTCACGGGACACACAGCCATAAGAAGCTATACAAGAGAACAAATGTGGGTGCACTCAATTTAAAAAAAAAAAAAGATGCTTTCTGCTTGCTTCCATGAGCTAAAATTTTTACGATGATCTTGAAGAGATGATAATAAAGGTTCCTGATGATTATAAGCGTAAAACTTATGTATGATGCACACAGCAGTTTAGGTGCTGGTAGAAATAACACAGTCCTGACTCAAAATAATTGGCTTTGCCAGAGGACTTTCCTTGAAGCTCATTTCAATTCCAAGACACACTAGCACTGGGATTTGATAACATCCTCCACTCAGGACTGCACAAAGAGGGCTGAAAACAAGCTGTTATGAAAAGGAATGAACTGATTGGTCTCTGCAAACTCCAAGCCATGGAGATAGTGCTGGAAAGTGTCATCATGACGTGGGGGGTTCAGAGCCAATCAAGCTGAGGGTGAGGAATCTTTGCAAAACTGCTACTTCAAATGACAGGGTTGGATAAAAAAAAAAAAGATGTGTATTTTTATCCTGGGATAAAACAATTCAGGTTAGGGGAAAATGAGTGTGAAGCAGAGATCAGATGCTCTTGACAAAGAATGCTTAAGGAATGCTCACACATTACACATCTGATAGTGATGTCTATACAATAGGTACTGAGGGTAGTAATGCATTAGCATATTATAGAGCAACAAATATCAGTAATTAGTAAATTATGCATATTTAATGACTTTACTTTCTTACCTGCTCTGTCACTTCACATCTTTATTTCTTCTTTTTTGTTTAACGTTCAGGTAACTCCTTTTGTTTTAAAAGCTCTTCCTTTTCTGTCTCTCTGGTTTTCTTTTTGCTCGCTTCTTCCCTAAAACAAATTTTCAAAAGAAAATTGGGTACAATTTTACCTGTTTACCCAGCCTAAGAATTAGCACATGGAAGAGCAAAGGATACCTGGTCACGGTGGTTTTTTGTAAGAAAAACTATTCCCCTGTATATACTGACAAAATTTCAGTAAAAGGTTTTTTTATATTAAAAAAAATGCACCAGAATGCAGCAACAAAACACAAATTTTGGAAGGCTGTGAATTAGCTATTCCACTGCAGATGTTACAGTTCTTCTTGGTTACCACAAGAGGGACACAGAAGGAAAGCTAATGCAGGGCTGGGGAAAAAAATTCAAAGAGCAGCTTGATGCAGGTTCATAGCAATATACATTTTCCTTTTGTTTAGGAGCACCTTTTGGGATCAGAACATTCCTATAGCTTCCTTCATCCCAAATAAGCTTTAAAAAGCTTTATAGACCTTAGAAAAAGTGATAATAAGCATTAATAGCTGAAATGGATCTTTTCCCAGAACTTCTTCATCTTTTCTCAGCTTTTTCCCATTGGAATGTCTGCAGTAGTGTTGGGGCAGGGAGTGGTAGGGCTGGCTGTATTTTTGTTTCATTTCTAGCTGTTGGACCAACAAATATTTCAGCATTTAGTAGGCATGTGGAGAAGAAGGTTAGGGAGCTATTTTTGTTTATTTCTATTTAATTTTCCCAAATTAATGGCTGATGACACAAATGTCCTAAGATCAGAGCTCATATAAATGCCTTCATGAAACAAAAGGACCATAAAATCCCCTTAAGTAAATATTGAGGGGTTTATTGGACTCTTGTGGCATTAAAAAGCACAGTCTTAATATGCACTAGATTGAAAGTAATGCAGCGTGTATGTTTAAGGTTATGCAGTCTATTAATCCTTCATGTCAGTACAGCTTTACTTCCAGCCGTGGTGAGACAGAGACATCACCAGTTGGGCATGTTGCTCTATGGGATCCGGGCAATAATACTGGGAGAAAAAGCTGTCCTGAATAAGATGGGGAAAAAAAAAAACCCAAACTTTTTTTAATTATAACTTTATGGACTTCAGTCTTAACGCTTACATTTGTACAACAGGTATTTTAATATTGCATTAAAAGATCTCTGTCAAGTGGTACTGGATTGAATGGTCATTTTTAAAAAGCCCTTTAATGCCCAGAATGTTTTCACAAGCTCAAAGCAGATCAGAAAAGTATTATTGTGTAAATGTAAGGATTTCTCTAAGGTGCCAGAAATCTAAGTGCAACAGTAAATGCAACCCAGCTTTGATTTCAGGAGTGCGAGTAATGTAGTGTAGAAAATTCACAGAAAAGGGCTATTACTCATTATCAGGGGAATCTCAATGCTTTTATCGTTCAGCAAGTTGTGTAATATTTCTGTTTCAACTGATTTACCTGCAGGTTCAATTGTGGCTATAAAAAGTATTCCTGAAGCAAGTCATGGGTAGGTAACTTAAAACATTGATGGAAAAGGAGGAGAAGATCCTGACATTTCTTCAGTGATCTTGAATGAAGAAGGTACTTAGATATTAAGGTGATGAGTGACATAAAAAGATAATAGCAGTATATGAAAGCCAGTAAATGAAACTAGCTATAAACTCTGTATTATAAACCAGTTTTCTTTCATTGTCGGAGCTAAGTGGATACTAAAAAGCTAATAAACTGTGAAAAGGTAACTTAATATTAAAATACTAATTAAAAAGACTTTATTTCAGTATAAAATTTGAAATCCTTCCCTTGAAAAATGTATTAAAATCCTTTGTAGCTCCCACTCCTTGAAAACAGCTGAAGTGTGTGTTCACCCTAAACAATGCCACGTTAGCACATGAATCTGAATTCAAGGAACTAATGTAGGGGAAAAATCTTTTTATGAACAGAGCTCCTGGCTTTCTGCAGGTTTTTGGTACTACGTGAAGGGTTCTACTTCTCTTGAACTCTGAAGTTAAAGATAGCTAGCAAAAAGGCATCGTTTCTAAAATCTGAGGAAAAAATGCTGGAATTGATGGATATATTCAAGAAGATATTTGAGAGTATCTGTTACCTATTAAATCTGTCTTTGGTAGGAGTTCTGGAAGGAGCAGACTTGTTAAAAATATTCAGTTTCTAAAGGGGCATCAACGTTTCTTTAAATGGGAATTCTTCAAAACAGATGTTGTTGTATCTGAGCTTAAAAACAAATTTTGCAGCTCTTGATTGACTACAAAGAGTGTCCATGTTTCTTTGTTTTAATTTCTGGCAGTTCTCCTGGGCAGATGGAGAAGCAGTGAGGTTATTTCGGTGTAATGTAAAATCCAGGACTTCACAGAGGGTTTTGATGTGTGCTTGAATCTTGTGGACTTGAATCTGGTGTTCCTCCCTCTCTTTTAGTGGGGTTTCTCCCAATAGGAGAGTGGTGAATTTTCAGGTTATCCCTGATGTCTCATTTAAGGTTATAAATACTTTTGAGTTTTAGCAACACAACTTCTAATGTGGTAACAGCTTGCTTTCTTCTCAAAGCATTACTGCTTTACAGACATGTTTTTAATTCTGGGGGAGGGCAACATGTACAGGGTTAAATATGAGGATGTTTTTGTAAAGAGTATCTTAAGAGAACAAATCATTTGAAAAACAGTATTTTTTTAGTCCCACCCTGTCTTTTTCTTTGCTTTTTGTTTAAGAGGATAACATACTTGCATTCTCTACATATAAAGTAAATCCTTCCAAGTAAATCCTTCTTCCTGCTGGGAGAGAAGTCTGTTAATTTGGCACTTGTCTTAAAATGAAATAATGTAAGCAATCCAGTAATTAGGTGTGTTGCCCTTTGGGTTTCGCCGGGGGGGTGTATCTAAACACACATGTAGGAATGTGTCTTTAGCCATATTATATGGTTACATGACTTATACGAGTGGTTCAGATTCCTGTTGGACTAAACACCTGCATCCAAGATGGTCCTTGTCCTGAAATATGAACCATTTAATTTTTTAGTCTCCAGCTCTCAAGAATATTCCTCTTTCTTTTTTTTTTTTCCATGGACATCTCAGTTCCTTTTGGTGTGAAACGCAGACTTCACCAGCTAGGCCTTACCTTTTTGTTGCAAATATTAAAGGTTGAGAAAACAATGAGTGTAAGAACTTTCATACTGTAGTAGCAGCTATAGGTCAGGCTGGTAATATTAACAGTTGCTTTTCCTTTATTTCTTACTGGAAAAAAACCCCAGATCTAGAATTGAGGGAGGCTAAATGTTTTAAACGTTGCAGTTGTTTTGCCATCATGGAAGCCCTTCCTTTAGAAAGCCTCTATTTCTGATGGCTGGGGGCGAGTGCAGGGCAAGAAGAGGTTGAGTGCCTGAACCAGACTGGTTTCAGGATGGAGAAGGTTACTTGAAGTGGAAAGAATGTTTTCTTTGCAGAATGCTGTGGATTTGAGGAGGAACCAAGCCAGTACTGAACGCAGGTCATGAATGGTTACAGTGCAGCTTTGTAATGCCTTCCCAGAAGTCATGAGTTCCTTGGAAATGTACCCAGGCCACTGGTGGAATTCCATCAGACAGGGTATGAAAAGATCAAGAGGAGAGTGGGGTCCCAGATTTTAACAGTACTGTTGAGAGTGAACATTTCAGTTGATTACACCACCTACTTCCTAAACACAGTGGGCTTAAAATACAGTAGATTTGCCCCTACTTTCTTGAAACAAGATTTCCCACTATCAGATTGATGTTGAGGAGTGTTTCATATAGTTCCTTTGCTAAAGGTTACTGGTTTTCCTTTTCTTGGTATGGTTTCATAGGCTGCTCCAAAGCTGCTAAGCCAGGGCAGAGGTGGAGCGATCCTCTCACCCCAGCTTGGTGGGGCTGGTTGCTGAGTGTTCCTCAGATGGGATGATTTAAGACCCACTGACCTGCCTTGGGAGCTGCAGCACCCTGATGGCAACACCTCAAGACCTTCTCTGGACCTGATCTACCAGGCTTTCAACAACTCAACAGTGTGAGGAGGCAGAGTTCCCACCACAGAAGGCAGCCAGTGTGACAGCGAGTAAATCAATGGAAAGGTGCTGGAAGAGCTATGAATAGATAGAGAGATACGGAGTCCTTCCATGACGTTCCCTCCAGTGTCACGCAGACCAGCAATTATCCAGTGGTGCCGTTTGAGATTCCTGTTGCAGAAGCTTCTGCAGGTGCTATAATAAAAGTGGAGTCTGCTTGAATTCCTGGACCCTGAGCAAGGCCCATGGCAACGCCACGAACCCATCGTGGAGTCTGGAAACTCTGAACTGGGGCTGTTTTCACTAAAAAGGTAATTACCGGGCTTGATTTATGATCAAATAGAAGTTTTCAAGCAGCTTCTCAATTCTGATCCAAAAATCCATGAGCCTTATGTCATGTGGAGGAAACCCAGAACACAGAAAATTTTTTTTATGTAGTTGTTAGCAAATGTTATTAAGAGAATGAAATGTTGTTGAACTCCATCCTAAAGTCCTTTATTTCAGCTTTAGTATGAAGACAGAGCAAAGGTGCTACGGGAAGCTTTCTGGCAAGTAAAAGGCGTTCCAATCTCAGACAAGATACTAACTTATTAGGCCACCTTCCTGGCAGCAGATTAGTTTATGACTTTGCTGGAAGAGGTGATTGCACAAAAGGATATGAAGAAGGTCTGGAGAGCAATAATTCTAAATAGCGCTTTAGGAATGATGTCATTTAAACAAAAAACTAATGTTAAACATTGGGCAATGAACGCCTTTGGATCAAGAGCAACACAGGGCTACTGGCCAAAATGCAGAGGTTCTTCAGCAGGAGAAGTTGCACAGCGTAATGAAGGGCTTGTGGAAAGTCCAAAGCATGCAAGGTCATGATGGAAAAGCCATATTAGAATTAATCCTGAGGAGTGGCAGGATAAATAACCCGGTATTTTCTGAGAGCGTGAGGGCTTGGAAATGGAGGGGAGGAAGGTAATGTAACTCTAGTCAAATAGTGTATTCACTCGTGATCAGTCCATGTGTCTTGAAGTCAGAAGACCCAGTCTTGGGTCAGCTGGAGCCCTGGAACAGCCCGAATGATAGTGAGTTGTTCTCTTGGGGCTCCAAACAAATCCAGTTATTACCTGCATCCACCTCCTTTGCTGGGGAAACAGAAAGGCTGAAACAAAACAAGGGATATTATTCTTATGGACTTGTCAACTTGGTGAACATCAGGAAACATGGAAAATGTCTTAAAAACTGTGGGTTTATATTTTTTTTTCTTTATAGGATGACCCATTATGGTGCTGGAAGTGGTCTGAACTGATGGATGACTCAGGCTGGGGTACAGAGATTAGCCCTTTACTAGTAAGTATGTATCATTTTAATCAAATTCCCAGTGAATCCAGCTATGAATAGCTGAAGGCCTGGTCAGCTTTGTAGAAGGCCGCACATGCCTTCCTCCTTTTTTTTTCCTTTTTATACCATTTGTTCCATATTCCGCTAGAGGCCACCACAAACCTGATCTGAAAAAAAAAAAAGAAGAAAAAGGGAGGGGGCACCTGCAGTACTAAATGGGAAAAGCTCCTGTTTTATAGGGAGATTTAGAAGTGGAACTTGGATGTCCCTAGAAACAACTCTCTTCCCGCTGTGTTAGGAGTAACTCCCAGCTGTGACTTGAAGCCAGCAAATGATCTCAGGCTGTGAGATCAGATTTTGCTGAGTATAGAGGGTTAGACATGTTCATTACTCTTTCCAGAAGATCTCCTATCCGAGCCATGCGTTGATACTTGATTTCCTTGGGAAATATTGGCCTTCACGGTAGCCTTTACTGCACTTGTGCATAGAGACTCAAAGTTTCAACATTGGTTTCCTGCCTTGCCAGTAGAAAGTTGCTTTTGTCATTGCTATTTATTCACCTGAGGCGTGGGGTTCCTGGAATTGTGTGCACTTTCCTGGAAGAAGTGGTGAAGGGTGTAATGGCTTGTGCAGAAAGCATTCAAAGGCTGAAAAGATGTCAAGGAGAGACAAGGCAGCTGGAGTTTAGGGAGAGCTCTCAGATTCCACTCTCATGATAGGTATTTCTCTGGCCGTCATTGTCTCAGGAACTCGATGTCACTTACACCCAAAGTGTTTTGGCTTGAATAAAGGTTAATGGAAGAAACTGCCTGTTGGGCTGGCCAAAAGCAATTGGCCTTTATTGAGGGATGCATTGCACAAATACAGAGGTTCAATCTTCTAGTTTCCATGTGGAATTAAAATTAGAATAATTCTGTGACCCTCACAATTAGGCTAAATATGTATCCTTGCAATCTTTGGATGGGAAGAGCAGTTTAGGTGAAGCAAGGACTTACTCTGAATCTTTACACAGACTGTGATTCTGAAAAATACTGTGGAAAAAAAAAATTGGATTTACTTTTGTGGCTGTTTTTCAGCTCTGGGTGGGGTCAGGAGAAGGAATTGCCAGAAGTCTCCAGAGCCAGTTCATTCCTGTGAGATTTCTGGTCTGATATTTTCTTGAAAACTCAAGAGGTTTGGATTAGTCTCCAGGCTCCATCTTTCTGGAGCACGTCCCACCACTTGCGAGCCCTTGTGTACATGCCATTTTTCCATTTCTCTAGGGGTGAAAAAAAAGCCCCAAGCCATAGTCTGGATGATGTTGAATTTTCCTCTGACTTTATAAATGATGCACAAAGAAGCACAATTGTCGGATCAAGCCAGTAATCTGTAATGTCTCAAAGCTCATGAAAATAAAATGTGTGTGTGAAAAGAGATGCATAAGATGACCTGACAGCGTGTGTGCCAGGAAAAGCAGGCATTTGGTAGCCAGTGACTTCTTTGTTTCCACAATCTGTGACGTTGGTGAAACAAGCAGTTTCACAAATGCAACTGTTTACTTGAGGGCTATCAGGCCTCTTAAATCAATTCTTGCACCCCTTAATAACTTTCCCTAGCCTGGACCAGGTAGCAACAGACGTTCCCTTCAGCTTTGCAAAAGCCTCCACTCGAATAACATTTCTGAGTCGTTTGGGTGTGCTTTCAGGGGAGATACTTCTGCGTGAGAATAGCTGAGTATTTACAGTTATTATCTAACCCAACATGAATGAGGGCTCAGTTGCTTGGCTCTCTGCTATTATTTCTGTTTGAAAATTCACCTTCATATTGTATGAGATCTCTCTTTTGAGAGAGACAAAGTGCTCCTGCTTCTGAGGACGATACCTGTCCTTCCCCACCCCCAGAGCGTGGGCCCTGTGAACATCTTTGTCTATTCATTCCTGTGACAGCCCTAATTATCTTTGACAGAAAGCCTATGGAATGCCTCTGGCAAACACTGGAAGGGGGACAGCAGTGCGGAGAATATACTGCCTTGTGATAATAATGGGCTCTGTCTACAAGAGACCAGGTTTGTCATTCTCTGCTCATCCTTGAGGAGCTGGCATCCTTTTGTGGTCAAGATTTTGGGAACAATTAATGAAGGCATAAAAGACGGTTTCCAGGAAGAAGCTTGAAATAAAAGTTATTAATCAGTTGAAGTGGGATACAAGCAAAAAAGATTGAGACAATGTTCTGCTGTACCACCATCATAGGAGGAAGAATGATTTTTGTGGAATACTAAGGCTCTGCTTTAATAATAAACCCATTTTTTTTTTCATGTTCAGGATTTTCATTTTACATATGGATAATAAGACCACTTTAGAGAACAGCCTTGACAATCTGCTGGTGCTTCCTATATCCCTCTGTTCTTTGTGCCCTCCACAAATCTCCTAGTCATCCTGATTCCACTGCAATCGAAGAAAGCATCTCCACTTGAAGCATTTTCATTTGTATTCCTACAGGCTTTTCCCCCTATTTTCCTTGTGTAAGAAAAAGTCATATTTCTTCATGAGAGTGCTACACTATTACTATTAAAACTGAACTTAAGCGTGTAGCCTCTTCCCGAGATGAGAAAAAGATTATTGCCTTTAGTGATTGACTTTTTCCCCCCTGCCTTTTCTGTTCCATCTGGTATTTTGAAGAGTTGAGTTTAGAGAAAGCCATGGTCAGGCTTCTTCCCTTATGCTTTCGGCATCCCCATAGCCAGGAAAGATGTGGGGAGGGATTAATATGGTATGATCTGTCTTCTTTTCGGACAGAGGAAGTTAACTCTAATTCTCAACAATAAAAAAGGTTTATGTCTCCTGCAAACAGCTGACTGCACATTACATTTTTACAGAGTACCTCAACAGTGGTCTTTTGATCACTGGTGTCCTGAAAAGACCTGATTGCTTGGTGCTGGTTTTGCTTATTTCCAGCTGTTAAATCACACTAGATACCTTCCTTCTGGTTTTTGGTTTGGTTTCTTTCTTTTTTTTTTAAGTGTAAGCAGTAGAACTAATTGCTATAGAGAGGTTACGTGAAGGCGAGCAAATGGGAAGAAAAAAATGGCCCATTGCAGTCAGTAAGAGAGGAAATGTCAAGAGAACTATCATTAATTTTGAATCAACACTTATTAAAAAGTTACAGCTTTTTGCTGCGTGTATCCAGGAGACCTGGACAGGTCCGCTTAATATAACTTTCGGCGTGGAAAATTTCTTGATGTTCCCCTGAGGTGTCCACAGAAAGGACAGCTTTGTGGTCTGTCTGAACACAGTTATTAGAACTACTGGTCCAGCTTGTTGGGAAAGGTGACTTTACCACTTCATACTGCTGGGGCAGACTAAACTGCAAAGTTCAAATTTTCTCTGTGGGTCTTTGGGATGTGACCATAGAAAGTGCAGTTCTGTCTCCCACGAAGGGAAGCTGACCATTCCTTGGCTCTCTCTGTAAAAAGCAAGGTTTTCTCTTGCAGTCCCATCCAAATGTTTCCCTTTTTTCCCTGCTGTTCTGCGCTCTGTTATGTTTTTGGCTGGGCTCTCTGTCCCAAAGGTGTCTATGTTCTGGTGGTATTAGGTATGAATAGATTGTCGAGTTCCTTGGGATCTTCCTTGCTGAAAGGCGTGATGGAAAGTTGATCTTTTTTTGAAGCTGAGTGTCAAAAGGCTAATGGCATGTGCCAACTTGTGGGCAGAAGGCGGTAATTTGAGGACAGCAAATCCTCGTCTATGTAATACTTGTCTGTATGATACAGAAATAGTATTATTCATACACAATATGTGCATTTATGTATAGCTACCGAACTAATCATGTGCAGACAGCTCCATGGACATATCAGAGTAGATTTCCAGGATCCCTCAGGTTCAGGATTCTGCCTATGCGGGGGTCAATGCCAGATGTTTCTTTTGAGTTAATAAGTCTTGGTACATGATCAAACCCAAGTCAATGCTTCCTAAGAGAGGCCCCGAGACTGTGAAAAAGTGTACGTGCCGTCTGCCCACCTACATGTGTGATCTCAGAGCACTGAGCACTTCCAGTCCCTTCTGTAATGAGACAATTCCTGTTTACACACTTGCTGAAGACCCCAGGATTACACAATAAGAAGGTTTGACCACGGAGTTGAATTATATACATCATTTAGGGGAAAAGAAAAACCAGTCTGCGTAGAAGAGCTTTTGTTATTAAGGTTTGCCATCCTTCAGAGTTTCGAGAAGTGACTTAGTACATACTGAACAACGAGTAAAAGCAATCAGTAAAACTGTGTTATTGTCATTATGTCTCTGGGAGGTGTCTTTTAGTAGCAAAAACCAAAAAAAGGGAGACCACGGCCAAAGCAGTTTTACTGAAAAAAACTGCATACTCTAAGCATTAATGATAGTCCTAACAATAATTCCCAGCAAGACGTGATGGCTTAACCATCGCATCAGTTTGCATCTCTCTTGGTCAAAACAGCCTTCAGTCTTCTCCTTTTTTTTTTTTTTTTTCCAGTACAATTCAGTTAATTATTCCCAGTTCCCTCAATGAGTCTCAGCTCCCGCTGGCTCCTGGAGCAATAGTAGCTCATTGTTGCAAATGAGCTTAATCCAATGTTAGAAGTCTTTATTGTCCCTAATAGAAAATGGCATGAATAGTAAAGGAAAAAATGTGAGATGTTTCCTGTAAGGTTTTAACAACTCTCCTGGGTGTGTGATTACAACATGTGCTGGGGAATAGCTTTGAGCAGGGTGGCGGTGGGGAGAAGGAGCTCTGGCAGTATTTTACATCCCCATCTGTAAGGCTCGTTACAGCGAGCTGCTGGGGAGGAAGGGAGATGGATGGGAGATGGGAGACAGCTCTTCTTCATCTGCACATGCCACCGCTTTCCAGCCCCTTGGGCTTCTGATTTGTTGTCATTTCTCTTTGGAAGCTTAAATAAGAGGCAAAGCAAAACCGAATGAGGGCTGATACGAAATTTGTGGGCCCTTTGATTGGCCTCCTGCCCTTGGTTTTATAAAAAGCATTTCAGTTCCAGGTGTCTCAGTTCTCCGCAGACAAGACTCTGGTGACACAATGGCTCAGGCATTTTGGAAGGGGTGGGATTATCAATGTGGGACCTGGGAGTGCGGAACATTTGACAGTGCTGCGGCCTTCCTAGAGACAACAGATTAGATTATCAAAACTCAGGAAGCCACCGGGAAGTTCTGGACCACATTTTAAATGAAGGACAACACTCCGGATGATCTTGTAGCTCTGTCTCTGCATAGACCTTGGACCTGTATTGTGGCTTTGTCACCAGTCCTGTCATTGGCCTCGTCTCCTGCTGTTCCTGAGTAGACTCCCTGGATGGAGCTACTACTGGTAGCCAAGTAATCCAGTAACCAAGACCACCCGAACAGTCCAGGTGAGTCCCATTCATGTTTCCTGCTGCTTTCTGAGTATTGGAAGTTCAATATCACATCTGAAAACCGTGATGAAACAACTCTGGTGTTCTCACTGCCTTACTGGACACTTTTTATTTGTTGCAGGGCTATAGTTGCTTGATATTTCCTTCTCTTGTAAAAGTACAGCTTTTCTTACTGTTGCTCCCCAGAGTTCCTGCGTCATCGCATGTCATTGTCTCAGCCAACGTGGGCAGAATATGTCACTTCCAGGAAGATGAGCCACTCACAGCAGTGGTAAGGCTGCCCAGACAATATGTAGTATCACTTATTTGAGATGAACGTGCATGTGCTTTTTTTTCCCCTGAGTATCTTTCCCTGCCAATGTTTGTGAATGAAGATTCCCCTTCTTCAGAGAGAAGAAGGACGGTTTAGTTATTACAGTCCTGGCATGAGCTTTGGGCTTCCAGGTTCAATTTACTTGCATGGTGTGACCTAGTGCAGGCTGCTGTGATTCCGTTCCACGTCTGTAGAGCAGGAGTCTTTCTAGCAATATGGCAATGAAAAGCCAGGCCATTTCGCTCTGTCATGGTTGCTACCAGTTGGTTATCTTGTTGGGAGTCTCATTAGAGACGTCAAGAAGCACAAAAACCTTGTGGGACCAGAGCTGCTTCTGACTCTTACTGGTGCCTTCCTCGATCAGGTCTAGAGGGGTAGAGAATCTGTCCTGATGACACACTTGGAAATTTTCAGATTAGCACCTTTCTTTTGCCCCTACCTCAGCATTCATCGAATTTAAATTAAAAAAAAAAATAATAAAAAAGAAAGAAAAGGGAGGTGATGAAGGCAGCAACTTCTTCCTATGTGTCTGATGGCTTACAGATGTCTCCTGCTTATTATATGTACATGTGTTGTGTTGGCTATTCAACAGCCAAAATCTTGGAAAACCCCTGCTCAGGTCATACTGCCTCTGGTTACTATTTTTGGTTGGGGGTTAGGAGCTGAGGATAAAACAAGGACTTTGAATGTGTTCTCGGCTCATCAGTCTCTTTTTTGTGGGATTCCTCCCTCAGACATTGGAAAGCATCTCTGCGCCTTTGTTCAGAAACCATCTTGCAGCTATTTTTATACACTAACGTTATGGTTATGGTTTGTGTTTTGTAGCGTTCAAAACTCTAAGAAAGTGTTCATGGTAAAGACTGGTATTTCCTTGAAAGCTGGGCTTTCATATGCAGAAAGTATAAAAGTCATCAAATTTCTACTACTGTTAGAGGAACACATGGGAAAGTTCTTCTGGAACTCTTACTTCATGGAAGGCCCCACTTTCTGTGGTGTAAAGCAGTAGCCTCCTCCCAGGACAACGTGCCAATTCCTGTGACACTGTGGTCGTGGCCCAGCTTTGTGTCATCCTGCCTATTGCCACAGCCAGTTGTGTCTCTTTTTTTTTCTTTCTTTTTTTTTTCAGCACATGTAAATGGCTTTACTGACACGAGTCAAATTCCATTAGTAGGGGAGAAAACAGCAAGAAGAATGAATGGTGAAGGTTGCATAGTGTGCAATGGAGCCATGTCTGTTTATTATATTTTGCAGGCTTGATTCTCTGTCATTGCAGTTTGCCATTGATTAAATGAAAAAGACATTAAAAGTAGTTATAAAAGGTCTTCGGTGACCTTAAGTGCCTCGCTTTCCTGAGGAATTCACAGTCAGAGACATAACCCAGACTGCAGCAAGCTGTAACTCTTCAAACACGTAACAAACCACAGCCTTTAATCATTTTTCAATGAATGAGGCATCTGTGGAGGGGATGGGGATGTTCTTACCTATTGACTGATGGATTTTGTGTATAATATTTGCATCACTTCAGGTGTTTATGTGAAATAATGACTGTCTTCCATAAAGCCATGGGTGCTATTCTTTGTTAGTTAACACCTAAACTTCATTACCTCAGGACTGCAAATAGCTCTAAGTACAGGTCATTTAAGAATCCTGTTTGTTGAGATTGTGTTTTAGCAACAGATGAAATAAGTATTTGTACATAATCGAGCTGTCAAATCATGTTTTGCAAACTTCTGAGAGCAGGTTTTTGTTTTGTCTGGAAGCACATAGCAGAAAGGAAGGACAAGGCTGAAGATCCTGTTGGCTGCTGGGCATCAAACTTCAGTGTCCAGTCCTCTTCCTCTTCTCAGTGTGTGTCTTTTGAGCTTGCAAATTTTAGACAACAGCATTCAAAAGAAGTACAAACTGACAAAAAAACCTGTGACGTGAAATTCTGGTGTATTGGGCTTCTTACTGATCTATTTATGAGTGAAATAGAAATGAGTGTTGCATAAATGTGTCAGGTTGGTTTGACTTCAGCTGTAGTCTAGCAGTTCACCACAATCTTCTGAGTCACGGATAGATTATGTTTTGTGACAATTAACAAGAATCATGACTGATTAGGATTAGGATTTAGTTGAGACTTTAAGGCTTATATTTCTCTTAGAACTGACTGTTGACAGTCTGCAATAACTACCGTAATTTTTCATCTCCACCTTTCTGTATTGACTGTATAAAACCTGGAAGCTGCAGACGCTACCAGGCTCTTTTATGAAAATATAGAACTGAAATGCAGTTTTCAAAGAAGGGACTAATCTGCTCTTTGAGTCTGCGGTGAGTAAGAAAAGAAGCAATGGGCTTAAATAGCATCCCTCGGAAACATTTTCTAGCGGCGGGAATATAAAGCACTGGAAGGCTGCCTGGGGTGGCCATGGTGTCTCCATCGCTGCAAGGCTTTAAGAAGAGGGTAGAGAAGTTTCTGTGAAGAGTTCCATTGGTCCATTGATCCTGCATCAGGAGGACTTGGAGGAGAAGATGTTTGAAATCCTTACTGATTCATCTTTTATATAATTTGGTTTCTTATGACCATAAATATATAAGAAACATTGTAAAACACTTAGCATACCATGTCAGAGGGTGTAGGTGTTTTTCACTTATTTTTAGAACTTGACCTTACAAAACTGAAAAATAACTTTTTCCTTCTGACTTTTGTCCTTCGCTTGGCAAAGATTAGTTAAAAACACAGAGATGGAAAATATTTAAACTTTAAACTAGTATGAGCTTTTCTTTTTGTTGTTTGTTTGTGTGCTGGGCTCATTTGTGATGTCAACTCCAGGCAGGGAAAAAGGTGTAACGAACCTGGCACTGCACAGGGTGCAAAAACACTTTTACACTGAAGCCCAAATAAACACTTTTTTTTTTTTTTTTTTTTAAATCAGTAATGCTTAAAAAATTATATGGACAAATCTAGAAGATGTTTCCCCATCAGATACTAACAAATTCAGATATACTAGCTACTTTTGAATTTGTCCTTTTTAAACAGCGGCAGCCACCCAGAAATAACCAAGTCATGACCAAACACTTTCTGATCTGCTACTGTGTGTTTAAGCTGCGTTGGAGCAGCAATTTACAGGGATTTCTAGCCCTCAGATCTGAATATAGCAAGGTATAAAGTGAATCCAAGGGAAATAAAGGTAGGAATGACCTCACCCTGTGGAGACACCGTGTCTTGCTCAACTCAAGAAAGCTCTGTATAAACTAGCTATGTTTTAATTTGTACAGTTAATTTGCTACCGTCAATGTATAGAAACGAACCCAGAAATGCAGACTAAAGAGAGGTGGCTTTGGGTTTCTGGAAGAATGTAAAGACATATTGATCATTGCCTCAATATGCGGAAGACTTGTTCAAATATTGAAAATTGGTGTAATGTAAGTTTAATATACTTTGGTTTGTTTCATTTAGACTAAGTGAGCAATAATAAGCACTGTTCTGTCACTGTGCTGTCCTGCACTAATTGATGATGAGGGAAATCTCATTTCTCATCAGTGAACATTTACTGAATTTGAGAACTTGCACCTTCTAAGCACATACTCACAGTTTTCCTCTTGTGCTGCAACATGTCAGCCAACATAAGGTGACTTAGAAGTAAGATGTGCTCCACTGAGTGTAGTCTCCAGCCTCCACTAATTAACTCATTATTAGTAACTCTGTGGCAGAGGAGAATAGAGATGGTGATTGTCCACACTACCAAAGTTCTCCTTTTCTCTTCCCTGTGAAGACATCCAGGTTCACCACTGGTATATTTTAAATCCTTTGGTGACTTGCAGCTTGTCCATACAACATGCTTTTCAGAAGAAAGGAGTTCACTCTTTTCCTTTTGTCCTTTGCAGTGACTCCAGGAGCTTGGGAGACTTCTTTTTAACGTCAATTACTTGAGTTTCTTCAGTCTATGGTAAAAACAAATCAAATTTATCTAACTTCTCTATAATATAGTTTTGATGAGTTAATTTGGATGTTAAATGATAGGCATATGATAAAATATAGTGAATTTTACATACAATGTGATCACCATTTTATAGTATTATAAAAGGGCATGTGATTCTGGGCAGGCACAAGTGTTCAGGAAAATGCTGAACTCCGCGCAGAGGAAGCAGGACTCTCCTTCACAGTCTTCGAGAGTCCTTCCTGGATGTGAATATCGCTCCCTTGCTGGCTGGGGGTCACACTGGTTTACGAGCCAATTTCATATGCTCTCAAAAATGGTCGTTTCTAGTCAGCCTACTATCTCTTCTCAAAAACTGGGGATTTTTTGGCCCCTGAAAACTTAGAAACACAGAAGTATGCAGTTAGCTGGATACTGGACTTTCAAGAAACTTTTTTATTAGGTGTCTGACTTTAAGGGTTTTTTCAATGTGGTTTTATTTGGTTTTATATCCTGATATCATTGAGTAATACTTTGCTTAGATAGCAGAAAGCATCATTACTGATCCTATGTATTTAGTTTGCCTTGTATTGAATAGTTCCCTATTTCTGTTTTTTTATACTAGGTTTTTGATTGTCTCATCATTCTATAGGGACATCTAGTTCTCCATACAAAGCAAATCCGATGGCAATTGTTTCCGAGGTGACCTCACAACTGACCCTTGTCCATTCTTCATTCCATGTGAGTTACAGCTCTTTCTTTCTGAAGTTTTATGACTTTTCCCCACTTGAAAAAAAACAGATTTTTTCTGAATAGTTGGCAAGAACCTTCCTTTATTAATGACCTATCAGGCTTCTGTTGAGGTAATGTGTTTTTCCCTTAAATTCTCCATACCCGGTACTAATGGGCTTCCTCTCTTGTCACCTAGCAGGGGCCTGGACTCCGCAATCTGCAAAGTCCAAATGCCTCTCTCACCTCTTGACGACAGAACCTTCAAACATAAACTGGACGGACATCAACTCTCACTGTTTCAGGTGAAAGACTTGGTCTCTGTGGGGTGGGTGAAAACGCATTTTTCATTCACTCCCCATTTGCTGTGATAAAATAAAAATTGTAAATAATATTTTGCAGAACATCCCTGGAAAAAAACAGTATCTTTTGTCTCTATTAGTTGCCACGGTTCTGATTTGTCCAGAAGGACCCAGAAGTGCTAAAACCTGGGAAACTCAGTTGTTCTGAGTTCCAGCTAAACCACTTTTGCTTACCACAAGTATCAAACCCTCAAAGCTGATTTACCTGTGGGTTGACAGCAAAAAGTCATTTGCTGTGTGTAAGATGAGATGGCATGTGCACCAGACAAGCAGAATCACACAAATGCCACCTAGGTAACACAGGCAAATTAACTTTATTTTGCATCTAAATTTGCTTGGTGCAAGAAAGTGTAAAATCTGTCTGCTGCAGCATTTCCTAATAATATTTATTTGCTTACTTTAGTGAACATGCACCCTCACCAGCGCCTGATAGACTGCACCCAGTTACCTTCAAGAATTCTGCACAGCCACAGGGGTGGGAAGTTTTTTCCTGAACACGGGAGGTCTGAGGTTGAAATGAGAAAAAAAAATAAATCTGTAAATATCCAGGGATCCTGCTGCTCTAACACTTTAAAGACTGAGCTACTGTTTCCTGGGGCTTTCCTGTCTGTGCCCCCAAGGGTGTTGTGTGATCGACACCCTGACAGATTTCACAATCAAACAGTGAGAACGTGTGATTGAGAGTTCCACTGGTCTTCGGATTAACCTTTTTTGCAGGTCGCAGTTTAACTTGCAGTTCCCTTGATGCAGTAGCTTTAAGATTTTCTTTGGGCAGATTTTCTTTGGCTGCTCTAGGTGGATTTCTCAATCCGCTCTGTGTCTTCTGATGGAAAGTGCTGGATTGAGACCGACTGATGGAAAATGCTGGATTGAGACTCATTCCTTCACAGACAAGAAACAGCAAAGTTTCCCTTCCTTCCATGCCGTCACTTCTGCTCTGCATCTTTCCTTTAGACAAGCCTGGGCAGGGGGTAATAAGAACATCAGCCTCTAAAGGCCAGTATATTTGCCCAATCCCTCTCTGAAATAGGATGCGATGGCTCCTCTTTAGAGCTGGAAGATGATTCAATAATTCTACCCCCAGTCTGAGTGGTAAAACTGCCTTTTTGGGAGTTTAAAGAGCCTTTTCTGAAAGTCTAGTGAAGTCCAGATGTCTCATAGCTTTTGTGATCTTGTGAGCAGTTTTAGAAGGAAAATCTGTGAGGGATAGGGCTATGAATCATCCGTCTATCCTGTGTCCATGAAGAAGAAATAAAAACCCCAATCCAAAAAGAGTCCATTTAATTCTGGAATCTTCTGACCTATTTTGGTACAAGCCGGTCAAAAAAAAAAAAAAAATTAAACTACTCTCCTGATGAGTTTCTCATATTGTTTACTTTTGTAACGTTCTCTGTGGACTAGCAGCCAGAAATGACGTCCACCCCTCGTCCAGCATCAGAGAATAAGAACTTCAGAGGAAGGAATGCAACTTCATAAATAGCAAACCACAGACACTAATGGGGAGCAGAGGCAAACCTGCAGGTTAAAAATTCGTTGCAAGAGAAGCCCATACATCCACACCGTCTGGAGAGACCAAGATGATTTCGGCTCTAGCGTTTGTTTTTCTCCTCTGCCTCTCTTGTCCTTTTTCATCATGTCAGCAGAGAAGACTAGGTAAGTAATTTTAAATATCTCTATATTTTCTGGACTCGTGTGCATTCTAGACTCCTATAAAAATTCTGTTTTGCAGAAGGGAAGGAGGAAGAAGGGTAACATTTCAACTGCATCTACTGAAGCCTAAAAACTATCTTTAGGGATTTTGTAGTTACATATGAAACTTGAAGCTTAACTGTGTAAATGTTCACTCTTAGATTTTTTTCCCCAGTTCCTCTCCTGAGCAGGGAGGTTTTGTTAAGAAAAACATTTATTCTAGGACAACTGGGAATTTTGTTGTGTTTTGTAATGACCTGCAAGAGACACTTTACATTAATCTGCATTTTGCATGTGATTTAAGTTAAAAAAAACAGATAATACAGAATGTCCTGTAGCAGGATCCTCAGGTATCTTCTCGGCTTGTGCATGCAGAGCTCAGGGAAGCCTTAACTTCCAGAAACATGGCCATGCCAGGTTCATTACAAAAGTTTGTTAGGGAAATGCTCAACCCCAAGAGGATGTGTGAGACGCGGCAGACTCAGACTGTACCAGAGATCCAGGTGTGGGCTCGTGGGGACAGAATGAGTCCACGGAGAAGGATGCAGAGTAATGGAAATGTCTGCAAGTGCATAGATTTCCTTGGGAAATCGTTTCCGAGTGTTTGAATCATTACTGTGAATTTCAATATTAAAAAAAAAAAGCCCAAACTTTTATTTTAAATTACATCTTGCTACTAGGGATGGAAAATTCTTACCAAGAATAACGGAAGCTGCCTGAAGCTTCCTGCAGAGCTTATTCAAAACCTCTGTTTGAAGTTAAAAATTATGTGCAGGATCCTTGTTTCAATAAAATAAGAAACATCACTTTAATATAGTCTTTCTGTCTCAGAATGACACATTTGTGGTACTTTCAACTGACTTCCCAAACCAAACTGTATTGGAGAGCTCACAAATATGCAGAAAGTCCTCTCGGTTCTGTGCTGTGAGGATCCATGAGGTTTTCAGGCTCGTTTGTCGTATGAGAACGCCGAAGTTGTTGCATTAAGTCAGAGCAGGGCCCGCATCCTGCCTTTGCCACTGGCAAATTCTTCACATTTGAGGAGATGGATTCCTAAATCCAGCTAATTTCCCCCTGAACGCACCGAGCTGTGTGTAGAAGATGTCATTTCTCTCTTCATAAAGCTTTGCTTATGTTGTAGGCAAGGTGTGACTTCTGTTAGAGGATTGATTAATCCAGAAAAAAAACCGAGAAAAATGAGGTGGTATTTTCTCACGGCATACAGGAAAACACCAGGGTTGAATTTGGTGTCCAATTGTTTTTGAAATGGTTCAAGTTTTCTTGAAACTTACATAATTCTAGAAACAAAGAGCTACTTCCATTCATTCTTCTTGAGAGAAGCTGGAGCATAGATGGGATTTTTAGCGTGTCTCAAAGGACCAGGCAAGTCTACAGTCTAGCAGATGGGAGGGAAAAGTCATGTTAATCTGCCCTAGATGACCTTGTAGCATGATTTATATCCTCTGTTCAGGATAGCTTAAACAGGATTTTACAAGGATACGTGAGCAGATGTGTCCTTTGTGCCCCAAAGCCACTACACAGCAATTTGAAATTGCCGCTACCCCAAAAAGGACCCATCTCTAGCAAGAAAAAAGTCTTGTACCTTGAGAACAGGCGAGGCAAGAGCTGATGTGCCGTTTTTCCACGTTCAGTGCTTGGCAGCACGTTTGGGATAGACTCAGCAAAGAGCTTTACTTTCGTGGTACCCTTCAGAGCAGCTTCCACAGTGCTGAATTTTTAATTTGCTTCTTTTGGCAGCAAAACCTTCCTATGTGTGAACTGCAGAGACCCTGCCAGATTAACAGCTACAACAACTGCTGGCTGCTGGGCCAATTTGTTTGCCGAGGGGTAACTGTTACCTGCCTGATGGGCACGGCTGATTATCACCCTCTGAATTTGCCCAGGGCAAAGTCTACCCTATGTACAAGTCTCTGTTATTTCCAGCAAGCTTCTAGTTAGGAACTGGCAGAGACTGGTGTGGAGGAGTCTGTATCCTTAATATTAAGCTGAAGTTAATAATATCAGTTGGTTTATATTGCTAATGGCTCTTCTGTGTTTCTCCCAACCACTCTGGGTTTTTTTAGGAGGTGAAGTTGGGCCAGAAATGCTTGAAGAGATGAGAGAAACGAACCGTGTGCTAATGGAAGTTCGAGACTTGTTGAAACAGCAGGTAAGTGAGAAAGGGACCTCATCCCTTACATGCTGCCCAAGGGAGATCAGGGAATCTTCTGCCTTATGTGCCGAGTTCTGGAGCTGGGGGGAACTTCTTTTGCATTAGGTGAAGGTGAAAGGAGCAATAGAATTATTGCTCTGAAAACCAGGATGGAGAGGGGGTCTCACAATTAGATCTGTAATTCTTCCTTTGAATTCCGAATTCTGCTTAGAACTGTGTCTGCTGAAAAACAGCATACATGGAGAATGGGATCTTAAAAAAAGAGACAGTCACACGCAATGGGTATATATTTAACTGGAAAAACAAGTCACTTTTTCCTTGGTTTTGTGGGCTCTTGAAATCAGTAGAGAGTCCAAACTTGGACGATGGAAGAGACCTTTCAGCCATCCATTAGGGTCCTGGAAAGGGAAGTCATATGGAGTCTAAACAAGCTCTGCATTCACTCTTTCCTCTTGTTGTTTTAATCCTAAGCCTTTCTGGCTCCAGTAGCTTCTTGGGGAATTTGGAACTTCTTGGGTGCTTAGATCTTTTCCCATTTTAACGAGGAGATGGTGGTTTGTCTGGTCAACTCTCTTTTAAGGATAGAAAAAGGTTCCATTCTCCCTTTATCCACTCCGGGAGCCGAGGGCAGCAGCCTCTGCCTGCCAGATAATTGGAATGGCAGACGGGTCTCTGTGCCAGTGCAAACTGGGCGGCCTCTAATCTGCAAAAACATCTGTTGCATTGAGTTACTCTCACATTTCAGGCTGCTGCATAAATACCCAGTGTTTACTAGGAATCAGGTCAGACATGGCTCCTGGCAGCCTCAAGCAATGATTTCCAGTACTCCCTTCCAGCTTAGCACTGCTTCTCCACAGGTTTTCTATTTGTTCTTCCTCTTGCTTTTGCCACCTACTTTTTCCTTTTTTTTTAATCCACGGCCTTTTTCTCAATGGTGCTTTCAAGAAAAACCTTCCTCAGAAGAAAAACTTGCCTGTACAACTGGAGAGCCAAGGTGGCAGTTCATAATTTCTTAATCCGTGTAAAGATTTTCTAAAACTTACTTTTCCTTGGTTCAGCACGTTGGGATGTTGGCAATAAGGATGGCAAAAGGCATGAACAATAAAAGGTCAGATCTACTCTCCTGAGCCAAAGGCTGAAGAATTCTTGGCACAAAGGAACCACTGATACTCGTTAGCTGGTCTCCGAACTCTCCCCTCTGCTCTCTGTCCCCCATTTCTAGTGGGAGATGTTCCAGAGATTTGGGATAGATCTATCTCTGCATTAATAATTCAAAATACATGTCCCCTGGCTGTGTTGGAGGGAAGAGAGAATCTAACACAGAATGAAACTTGCTCTTCTACCTGGGAGCTGGCAGAGAGACACGAGTAGAAGCTTTTGTCAAAGTGAAATGACTTAATAATGGAAACATAAAGTCCACAGGGTGTGAAAGGCTTTTGCAGGAAAGAAACCTGCTCGGATTGCTCTCTGATATCCTAGAGAGCCGCATAAATGTTAGCTGGAGACTCACGTGCTGACTTGTGCCTGTCCCATACTCCTTTCTTCATCAGGGGAACAGCATCTTTGCACTGCCGAAGCTACAGATGATCTCTTTACTGAAGTAAGCGTGAAGGAGTACAAGCTTAGAGGGGATCAGGGGAAGTCTGGAGGGAGGAGCTTTTGGGAATAGATTCTAAATATCCTCACAGCAAGGGCATTAGGACCAAAGAATGGCATAAGCAATATCAGAGATTATTCATGTGTCTGCAATAGTAGCTCCTGGGGGGGCCCCTCCTGACTTCACCTACGTGGTACCTGGACTGCAGATAAAGCAGACCTCTCTGGGACTGCTGGTTCAGCATCTTCTGGAGTCGAAGACCCAAATAAAGTAGATTTCTCCTTCTCTATGACACTTATTTCTGTGTATTCAAGTCAAGTGTTTCCTGCACCTGTGACAGAACAGTATTATGATTATTATTACTGAGTTGGCCTGTAGAAACACTACAGTAGGGAGTGACATTCAGCAGGGACTACAAGTCACCTCAGCTTCTAGAAAGTCTGCAACATAGACTTTGGGGTAAGAGTTGATTTGTTTGTAAGTAGCTGTGCAGCCTCAGAGACACCCTGTTTGCTGGCAGTGGGGCTATTTGTTTGCATAGGATCAAAACTCAGCCTTTGGCTAAGTGGTGGTTCTTGTTTTCTTCTAGATAAAGGAGATAACATTCCTGAAGAATACAGTCATGGAGTGTGATGCTTGTGGTGAGTTACTGAGTCCTATATTCAACCGCCTCCTCTAAGTCCTTCGTCCCTTTGTGTCCAAACAAGTAGTAAAATGCCACCTGTGACCACCTGCCCAAAGGAAAAGCTTGTTTCACAATTACCCTGAGTGTCACAGGACAGTAATATTAGTGATACTCTTTCCCCCCACAATATTCTCCACGCATGGACCCGTGTTCCATGCTGTTCTCATGGTTCAATGGCAGCTGAAGCTTTTACCTGAGTGTGGGGTGCAGAAGTAGCCTTAAAAAGCCCATTTTTCCTTCCAGCAAACCCCCAGCATTCGCTTACTTCCACTATTGCTGAAATGAGCTTTGTTAGTGGCTGTGTACCACGCCGTACGTCTCAGGGTAGCTGCATCCTGCTGCAGAAAGCTGCCCAACCACGTCTCCTCCTAACACAGCCCCTGGCCGGTGTTAGAATTGCCTGGGAATGCACACTGGGTATCCTCCGGGATATAGTTGGCTATTCCTGAGCTGCAAGTGGAAGAGAACATCACCCCCAAGAGGCATTGCTCTGCTATTCCTTCCATCCAAGTGCTGCCACCATCCAAACTAAGAGGTTGTTTACAGAGGATTTGAGAAACAAGGTCATAAATTTTCCCATATAAAACTTGCCCTCTGCTCCCCAATAAATGTTTTTTTCTCTAGACTGGAACTTACTTCCAGTATATCTGGCTTTCAGAAAGCATGGTTCTTGGAGATGCTCTGTTATTTGCCAGTACACTCAAAGGGTGGAGCAATAACCATTTCTGCATTTGGAGAGATTGTACTTCTGCTGGAAAAGACATTAGCCAAAGCTTTTGGGACCCGCAGTACAGAAATGCATTCATCCACAGAAATTGTTTTAATAATTTGCTCATAAAACTGTCCTGAACTTTCTCTCTGTTACTTGATTTCTGCCTTCCCCACTTGCTATTCTGCTTTATATGTGTTCTTCTCCTGCACTCCTTACTGTAGAATTCAAGTGCCTTCAGTCATGCATTGAACAACGTGACTCCCAGCAGTCATGTGCTTCTCTCGTTAGTTCTCAGAAAGAGATACACGAAGAGAAGGTTTTGTTTTTAGTGAAGATTTTACTGCTGGTGGTGGCAGAGTGTGGGTTGGTTTTGGTTTTTTTTTATGTTGGGCTTTTAAGCAGGAGAAAGCAGGAGCAAAAAGTGTCCTTGTCACTTAGAGCAGTGGGTGTGAGAGACTTGTGACCATTCTAGATTCTGGGAACGTTTATTCGGTCTTGAATTGGCCTTCAGTGAAGTTCTGTGTCTCACACAGATTAATTTTGCAAGTATGGTTGTGTTGTGGGTCAGGTCATGAGGATAAGGACAAAAAGCTGGCATTTGGCCTAAAACTTTAAGGCAAGCTGGTGTGCAGTGGTGTGGGGACAGGCTTGATGTATTCAGAGCGGTTCTGAATAAGACTCTGGTAGCATTTTATATGGATTAGAGTTTCCTACACATCACACAGCACTTCATGCTTAGACCATATCGCTGTATTCCAGCCTAGAAGGGATGAATGTACAGATTACAGATTGATTTCTTTTCTGCCAGGATGAAGTGAAGTTTCCTCACCCTATGGAGATACCAAGCAGCATGTTATGCATAATATTTATGGCACGAGAGCCTTACGTGAGCCTGATGTGAGTTATTTCTGCTCCAGACCAAGCTGACCTGTTTAACATGCTGCCTTCTACAGTGGAGATTTTGGGTGAAAACCCTCCACAACCCTCCCAGATTTAAGGCTGTGCTGGGTGGGTTCTGCTTTGGCCACCTATTTGAGTCCATGCCACCGGTCAGGTGTAGTTGTAGAGGAACCAGGGAGAGAACTGATGTACATGGAACTCCAAAAGCAAGGGCATTACACCAACAAGGAAGGCAGCACAAGAGTTTTGGACTGGGAGCTAGGACTTCTGGGGTTTTTTTATTTATTTTTTGTGACTCAGAAATCTGTCAAACTGCTGCTTCTGGCTGCGTTTTTCTCCATTTACAAAACAGAGCTACAACTGCTCAGCCCTTAGAGAGGATGCAAGGAATCATCCTGTGTACGAAGCAGACCAATATCTTCTGAGGTGATGGGACCACCTGATGATAATCTCTGGCAGTGACAGCTGTGTTTTTAATGTTCCTCTTATCCCCTAGGCATACGCCCTGAGGTGACAGGCCCTGTCATCACTGTGACACAGTTTAACCGGTGCCTCCCCAACCCCTGCTTCCCTGGAGTGGCCTGCACCGAGACCGGCACTGGCTTCCGCTGCGGACCCTGTCCCCCGGGTTATTCAGGCAACGGGTCCCAGTGCACAGATATCAACGAGGTAAAAAACAAGTAGGACGGGCTGGGAGTTACAAAACTGCCTCGTTTTTCTTGGAGCGTTGCAGGTTTGTCTTGTGGTTATAAAGAAAAGTCTTGCGATTCCCCCTGGGAGCTGGAGTTCCACAGAAACATCATTTCACTGGAAGGAAATCTGTATCTCACCCTCCCTTAAGCTCGGTTCCATGTTGGGTTTATATCCAGTCTAGCTACATATTTCTTTCTAAAAGACACACAGGCTCAAACAATATAAATCTCTGGGTTTGTACCACACAGGAAGGTGAGTTTGGAAGACCAGAACAGTCCCTTTTGGTCTTAAAATCTTTTGAGCCTAACGGCTGATGACTTGTTAGAGATAAGATTTATTATGTGTGGAAGAGAATCAAATGCTTCCCAAATAGTCCTTTATACAATAAATCTTACCACACCACTCGTATTGCTTTACCTCTGCCATTAAATCAAACCTTGCTAGGCAGATAGTTGAAATTTTTTACTAGAAAGTTTGGCATTCCATCAAACTTACTCTCTGTGTGTATCAAGGCTTTACTCAACCATTAATTTTCCATGTCCTCTTTAGCTCTGTGGTTCCCAAAGCGTAGTTCTGTGCTCGCTGATTAGTCCACCGAGCAGTTGTAAGCGTCTTGCAAAGCCATATCAGCTCTGTAGCATTTCAGTTTAAAAACCTGTTGAAGTTAAAAGGATCGATGAGAGATTTTGAGATTGGTGATAGATCCGTTGGTCACCAAAAGGTAGGAACTGCTGGATTAATGTAATGCATCTGCCAGTAGGAAGTCAGTGAAAATAACAAAGCATTAGTAGTAACTCAACCTTGGAAAGAAAATTGCTTCCCAGAGTAGTAAACAAACAACTGCTCTTGTCTTTCAAGCCCAGTGTAAGAAGTGATCCAGTTCTCTGGAATCGGAGACTGCCAGGAAGGAAAGTGTGAGGTGAAGCCAGCTCTTTGCCTGGGCAATTGACATCACCTGAGAGGAATTAGTCCTGAAAGTTGATTTGTTTTACTTGTCTGCACATATTGGAACTTGGGAGAACAACTGAGATGAGGAAGCTGCATTTTCCACTTGCAAGGAAAGCCAGGAACTTCTATGCATTTTTTGGTTTTCTTCTTTACAAATAGAAGCACAAGAGCTGGATCTCACCCAGCACGGCCTGCTCTGAGCGCTGCCTCCGCAGCCGGCCGTGAGCGAGCCTCCCTCACGGTTCTGCACAACCTCTGTCTATTACAGTGCAATGCAAACCCCTGCTTCCCGAAGGTCCAGTGCATTAACACCGCCCCCGGCTTCCGCTGCGATCCCTGCCCTCCCGGCTTCACTGGGCAAATGGTCGAAGGGGTTGGACTAGCTTATGCCAGGGCCAACAAACAGGTAAGGCCCAGAAACTTTTCTGTCTCCTTCAGAAGCCGTTCGTTCTTTCCCCTCTGTAATTGAAATTCAAAGGTCTTGGAGCCTTCAAAGAAATGGGAGGGAAATGCAGGATGACTGCATTGTGTTGGTGTGAAGAGGAGTGAGGGGAGAGACCTGCCCAAGGATGTCCCAGCACATCAACAGCAAAGTCACCTCTGCTCCAAGACCTTCCCACTGCTGAATTTATGCTGGACAGAATATGGTATCTCTGACACCTTTGTGGCTGTGAAGCCAAGCTGGGGAATCCTTCATAACAGGACACAGAAGAGTTGATGCAGCTACTGCACCCCTCTACCCCCTGCTTTCCCAACAGCTATAGACAGATTAAAGGAAAAAAAAAACCAACAACCCTCCACCCAGTCTTAGTATGGTTTAGAAGAACATATTGCCAAAAGCAGGAAGGGCACGTGGCCTGTGTTATTTCGAGACCTGCTAGCTGGTCACAGGACACAGTCTTTGACCTTCTTGCTCCATTGACTCTCTTCTGTCCTTTTACAGTAAGGAGATACTCTGACAGCTCGGCTCAGAGCTAAGCTGTTCTGCCAGGCTAAAATCTCTGGTGACTGTGTAGAGGGTGAAGAGCTTTGCCTGGGGTCAGGAGCGTTGCTGGGATCTGGCTTGAGCTTGTCTGAAGGAAAACTTTGGGCTGTGGGTCCTAGTCAGATGTGTCAGGGGCTTTGCTTCTGCACCTAGTGATGCCCTGACTCTAATCCCATGTGGTATCTGCTTAAGAGTGAAGTTCACATCTATTTTGTTCTCCCTGGACAGGTTTGTACTGACATCAATGAATGCGAGACAGGAGCTGCCAAAAATTGCGTCCCCAACTCAATCTGCATCAATACCCGGGTAAATATTACTGGAGAGCCTCCTGTGGATCTCTCTTCCCCAGGCTCTGGGGGGTTGTGGCTGCTGTGGAAGGTCACAGCTAAAGTTTTCCAGGACTCACGTTAGAGTTAATTCCCTCTTGCTTTTTCTTGCAGGGATCCTACAAGTGCGGGGCTTGTAAGCCTGGCTTCGTCGGGGATCAAGTCAATGGCTGCAAGAGCCAGACGGCGCGACGCTGCCCCAACGGTGAAATCAGTCCGTGCCACGAGAAAGCACAGTGCATCGTGGAGCGCGACGGGTCCCTCTCCTGCGCGGTAGGATCCAAACCTCCCCACCATTGGGGTCTGCTCCCTCCGGCTTCCCTTCCACTTCCCTTCCACTTCCCTTCCACTTCCCTTCCACTTCCCTGGCTCTCCTGGGTCTGCCACTGCCCTCTCCTGGAGAGCAACCCTTCCCGACACAGACCTCCTCACCTGAGCTTCCAACGGCTCTTCCAGTGCTCTCTGGAGAACTGGGCTGCTCCTGGCACCTCACAGCCACTCTTGGTTGTTTGGATTTGTTTTTGTTTTTTTTTTTTTTTTTTTTTTTTGCCTGAAGCGCTACAAATTTGTCAGTCATGGAGCATTACACGCAGCTGAGCAGGGAGACACACTGTTGTGCTGGAGCCAAGGCGTTTTGCTGCTGCATCTGTCTTTATAATCTCAGGAACAAGCAGAGAGCTTGTATCTCAGCTATTTAAAATGCTGTTTACAGCGTAACTGTTTCTTCCAGACAATATTTTTTTCCTGTAGGGTATTGTCTACCTGGATTTGCAATGTTTTGTGCTGGTTCTCGTGTAAAGGCTTCAATTTTGGAGGCGTATGGCCATCAGGGGAGCCTCATTTTGTTTATCTGCTGTTTTCCAGTGCCTCGTGGGCTGGGCAGGGAACGGCTACGTCTGTGGGAAGGATACGGACATCGATGGAGTCCCCGACGAGAAGCAACGCTGCTCTGACAAAAAATGCCGCAAGGTAAGATGCAGTTGTCTCGTGTTCTGCTGGAAATGGTGCCTCAGAGGAATGTCTGACCAGAACTGGGTGACTCTGAGTTGAGAGAAGGCCCCTGGTGCTGGTGAGACCCTGCCCAGCCTTCGGAACTGCAGCTAAATGACACGCACAGCTCATTAGCAGGCCCTTTGTCACTTTTCTTTCAGGATAACTGCATGACTGTCCCCAACTCTGGCCAGGAGGATGCAGACAGGGATGGAATTGGAGATGCTTGTGATGATGATGCTGACGGAGATGGGATATTAAATGCTGAGGTTTGAATTCCAATGCTTAAGCTCTGCCATACCTAAATGTACCCAGAGGACCTGCAAAAAACTGCCTAAACCTTTGATGTGAATTTAGAGACCCTGCAGGTCACAGCGTGCAATGTTTCCTTTTCATGTGAAGACTCTAAAAACAAGCAGACAGGAGAGAACATCACAGCACTCAAGGGACTTTACGTGTCACGGTCCCCTGAGAGTTAGAGACTTTCTCCAGCCTGGCCAAGCACTTGGTTGGAGATATTTTCAGGTGCTGTTGATATTCCCCAAACAGGCAGTGACAGGGCTGAATAGAAGAAACCAAGACTGGCTGTAGACAGGCTGCTGGTCACATACCCCAGAACCTTTGTCTTTTGGGCTCACGTACCCCAGAACCTTTGTCTTTCCTGGTCATGTACCCCAGAACCTTTGTCTTTCCTCACACACTCGGTGCCAAACGTTTCCCCCCAGCCCATCCCTCTCTCCCACAGGACAACTGCGTGTACACACGCAACACAGACCAGCGCAACACGGACAAGGACAACTTTGGCGATGCCTGTGACAACTGTCGCCAGGTGAAGAACAACGATCAACGGGACATCGATGGCGACGGGAAGGGAGATGAGTGTGACGATGACATGGATGGAGATGGTAAGAGCAGCTGGAGAGGTGCATATACACCGAGCTGAGAACCAGAAAGCTCTTCAGCACACAGCTAGGGATCCTCACGGCAGGAACCAGCCTTCAGGGGCTTGAGCTTTACAGGTGTAGAACTAATTTCTGATGAGATGAAGCACAGCTCAGTTCTTAAGATGCCGAGCTGAGCAGTCAGGCCAGCATCCTTCACAGTTCAGCTCCTGCAGGGTTTAAAGACCTGTCTTCAGGACGGTGCTAGCCATTTTTATTAGCCTTCTTATTGTGCACAGTCACATCAAACCCGTGTCAGACTTAAGAAAGAAAGATGTACCGTGAGAACTGAGCTCAGCCCAGACAAGGGCACTACTTTGTGCTGCAATTTAAAGTTAGGAAGAAGTGTGGGAATATCCGAGTTGTCGGCAGCTACTGGCTCAAGGGAGTATGTGTCAGGGCTGTCTTCTGGGGGAGAAAGAATCCTGGCAGGCTTTAGAAACAGTCTGCGCACTAATGATGCTGTATTTGCACAAAGCCTGCTTTCAAAAGCCAGAAATCACAACTGCTGCTGGCCCGAGACACGCTGTATTTATTTACAGAGTATTTCCAGTGCATCTAGAGCTGTTGGGTCTGGCTCCATCCTGCCAAGCGGATCCCTGCTGGCAGGATTTGCTGGTGCTGTAGGTAAATGCAGAGACGAGAGAAGTGAAGTCACACAGGTCACCAATTAGATTGTTCCTGTCCCGTCTCGGGCCCTTGAAAAGGCACCATCTAAATCTTCCATGTCAAACAGCCAAAATTAACCTTGACTTATTCTCTGATGATGTAGACGTCTGCTCTAGAGGAAAAAGACTCTGTCGCGGTTTAGGGAACCGCAGACAGTTTCATCTCCATCCTCTTGGCCACTCAATTCTGCTCAGATACGGTGCCAGTTTGGGACGTTGGGACACAGTTAAGGACATTTCCTCTCTGGTTCATGTGCAATAGCACACTCAGTCGTCCATCACGATGCAGTTTTAAGATAAATTAAACATGAAGAGTACGTTTTAAGATCAGTTCCTGCTGATCTCTTCCACCCTCCAGACCTGCTGGGATATAACTTAAATTAGAAGTGTGTAAAATGTACAGAAAAATTGAAATTGTTGCTTTATTACATGAATTTAACTGTCCTAGATTTTTGCTAGCTCTTACCTTCAAAAGAGATCTTGCTGCCTAGACCCTCATAGCCCCATTGCCTTGATGGCTTCACTTTGCATGTTTTACAGGGATCAAAAACCCCATGGACAACTGTAAGAGAGTTCCCAACCCCGATCAAAAAGATGCTGATGGTGACGGGGTAGGAGACGTGTGCGACAGCTGCCCCACCGTCAGTAACCCAGACCAGGTGAGTGAGCTCTCGTGGTCCCACGGGTTCATTTTTCTCCCTCAAGACGGTGATTTGTGTCATCAGCCAAAGGGGTGCACCCCTGGGGACTCACCGAGGTTGCCATCCTGCAGTCCAACAGCACAGCCCCGTGAGATGGAAGGCCCTGGTGTGGAGAGGAGGCAGCAGAGGGGAAGCCTGGGCTCTGCCCTCTCGCCTCCTCCCCTGCCCAGCTCCTTAGAATTCATCTGGGGTGACCTGTAAATAAACCCTGCAGAAGGAAAGCTCCTGCTGCTGTCAGTGGTGTTTTCAGTCAGAGTGACCACGGCACTGAGGCTAATAACCACCTCTCCTTCTTCTCATTGCCTCATCCTCCTCTTATCTATGGAAAGTTTACATTATTATTGCTTTCTTTTACTAGAAAGATACCGATCACGATCTGGTGGGAGATGTCTGTGACACCAACCAGGACAGGTGAGAGCCTGCTGCAAGAACTATACTTAAATTGCACGAAATCTTGGGGATGGGGAGGGCACGTGCTGGCAACGCCACGAGAACCCAACCTCTTTTTATCAGACAAGGAAGGTGGAATTGTCTTCAGCCCTCAAAAAACCTCACCACTGGAATATGGCCCAAAGGCCAGCGGGTGGCAGCAGGCTTGTGTGTCACTGGCCACCACGCTCAGATTTGATCACAAAGTTGGAAAATTGGAATATTCGGTCACACAGTTGGAATATTTCCAGTCTCTTGTTTGTGTAACTAATTGCTTATGACTTTTTAAGGCTAAAAACCACCAACTCCTGCTGTTTTGTTCAGGATCCCAGCTCCTAGAAAGCTGTTACTTGCTTATTTTAAAAGCAGATGTCAGGGGATAATCTTCACCTGTCACTTTCTCCACCAGCGATGGGGATGGCCACCAAGATTCCCGGGACAACTGCCCGACAGTGCCCAACAGCTCCCAGGTGGACACAGACAACGATGGGCTGGGAGATGAATGCGACGATGACGATGATGATGATGGGATTCCAGATGTGAAACCTCCAGGCCCTGACAACTGTCGCCTCGTCCCTAACCCTGGCCAAGAGGACTCTGACGGTAAGAGAAATGGGTGCACCTTAGCTCTGCTTGGGGGGGGGTCTTCTGTTCCTGGTGACTTGTGCGTGTTGGTCCCACCTCTAGAGACACACAGGATCTCCTCAGCACTGACTTGAAAGCACTGACAGTCCTACGTCATTTTCCCGGTCTCCAATAATCCTGATATCAAGCTTATGTCTGGGAAAAGTTCTCTTCCCAAAGTGTCTACAACTTGAGGTGTATTTTCTGCTCACAGCATCTCCACAAGCCAAAAAAGCCTCAGGGTTTCCTTGCAGCTGACTTAAAGGAAGAGCTTTGAGTGGGCTGAACACCTCAACCCTGTGTAGACACGGCTCCTTTCAACTGTGCCAGCCAAAAACTCACTGAGAAAACTCGGTTGCAAGGGGCAGGAAAAATTAATGACAGCTCGTTACTCCTTTTCCGTGGTGCCCCCAGGTGATGGTGTGGGAAACCTCTGTGAAGACGACTTTGACAGAGACATGGTGATCGACAGGATTGACGTGTGCCCGGAGAACGCAGAAGTGACCCTGACGGACTTCAGGGCTTTCCAGACAGTGGTGCTGGACCCCGAGGGCGATGCACAGATTGACCCCAACTGGATTGTCCTCAACCAGGTGGGTGACCTCTCCAGGAGGGGGCCAGTGAGTGGGGGGTGAAGGAGCCTGTGCCAAAGGGGGTGCAGTTTTCATTCCAAGACCCTGCAGGATTAATGGTGCTGACCAACCCCATCCTGATCCTCGAGTCTCTCCCCAATCACTGATCAACAGGGAAGTTGGTACCTTTGGAATTTTATTAATGAGTCAACTTTCGTCTTTCTCAGGGCATGGAAATTGTCCAGACCATGAACAGCGATCCTGGCCTGGCTGTAGGTGAGACATTTTTATCCTATTGGAAAACGTATCGCTCGTTAACCGCGTCCTTCTCTGCTCAGAGCGGCTTTTACAAGCATTTCAGACACTGCTTAATGATTCCATCCACCTCCTGGGAAAATATTCTCTGTAGCAGGCACGGCCTTCAGATTCAGCTTTGCAAAATCCACCTCCTCTGTCTGGATCTGGGAAGAAATGGATCCGGTTTGTCGTAGAACAGAGTGTTTGTTTTCCTTCCACCGGCAGGTTACACGGCATTCAACGGCGTGGACTTCGAGGGCACGTTCCACGTCAACACGGCCACAGACGACGACTACGCTGGCTTCATATTTGGCTACCAGGACAGTTCCAGCTTTTACGTGGTCATGTGGAAGCAGATGGAGCAGACGTACTGGCAGGCAAACCCCTTCCGAGCGGTGGCCGAGCCTGGAATTCAACTGAAGGTAAAGAATTCCAGATTTGTGCCTTTTTCTCAGCTGTGCTGCTGGGACACACGACAGTGGCTACGGTCAGGCCTTTACCCACACGTCTCACCAACCTCCTCCCTCTTTTAGGCGGTGAAGTCGAAGACGGGCCCGGGCGAGTACCTGCGCAATTCCCTCTGGCACACCGGGGACACCACCGACCAGGTCAAGCTGCTGTGGAAAGACCCTCGCAATTCCGGCTGGAAGGACAAGACCTCGTACCGCTGGTTCCTGCAGCACCGGCCCCAGGTCGGGTACATCAGGTGAGGGGGTTACAGCAGCCTTCACGCAGCGGAGGGGCAGTTTAACACACCAAAGCGGCATCTCTCCTGCGGTGAGGAGGAGGAAGAGCGTCTGAGCGAGGAAGAGGTTCCTCCAGGGAGGTACCGGTGTCCCTCTCGTGTCCTTCACACGCTCCTTCTCTTCCAGAGCTCGCTTCTACGAAGGCCCTGAGGTCGTAGCAGACACTGGAGTCGTCCTTGATACCACCATGCGAGGAGGACGCCTGGGAGTCTTCTGCTTCTCCCAGGAGAACATCATCTGGTCCAACCTGCGTTACCGCTGCAACGGTGAGTTACTTTCCAAGCTCAAATACAGGCATTTTGGCCATTTTGCTTTCAGGATGTGAATCTGTTCTCAGGCAGCTTGATGTCGCGCAGCAGCTTATTCTAGTTCTGATTTCTGGTTCTATTTCTCATCTGTATTTGCTTTCATCTCACCTTCCTCAGACACCATTCCAGAAGACTACGAAACCTTTCGAGTGCAGCAAGACTAACTCCCACCTAAACGTCTCTCCAGCCAAAGCCAATCTCGCTTTAATTAAACCCCCCTCCCCGTGCTCAGCTGCCCCGTATCGCTCCGGTATAAAGAATCCCAAGGACCTGTAGGTACCGTACCACTGCCCCCGCGCCGCGTGGCAACGCCTCTCCCGGCCCCTTTCCCACAACGGCAATTTCCTTTAAATGCTACCAAAAAAACCCACCAAAGGCCCCTGGGAAGGCGGAGGCGTAGACAGCGAGTGTGGACAGAAGCCCCTGCTGTAAACACTAGTTTTTCTACGCTGCAAGGAGGAAAAAAAAAAAAATAATTAAAGAAGTGCTGAGGAGCTGCGTGCGGGAGCTGGAATCGTTCGAGTGGGTTTTAGCACGGATGAGGCCCAGGAAATCTCTTTTCCCGACTCAAAGGCTCTCACATGTGAACGTTGGTCTCTTTTTTTCGAGCCTGAGAAGGACCCAGGGAGCAGCCCATCGACAAGTTGCTCACAAAACATTTTTAAAAATAAAAAAAAAAAAAAAAGCACTTTAAGGAGAGTATCTTTGTTCTGGATTGTGGGATAATAAATACTTTGGAATGTTGGATAATAAATACTAGATTTCTCCTTGGTCACACGCACGTTGCTCTTTCCTCTTCTCAAATCCCTTTCCGTACAGACACGGAACGGAGAAACCCCCCGAAGCCAAGGGGAGCCTGGAGCTTTGGGGGCAGCTCCAGTGCCCGGGGCCACTGTTTGAAGACCCTCCCTCCCCTCAGAGCATCCTGCCTGGTCCAATTAGTTCTAGAACCATAAATCCTTGATTTATGCTTGATTTATTGTACAACACGGCACTGGGGCTCCCACAAAGAGCCGAGGAACCGGGAACCGCAGCCGTTGGTGTCTCAGGTGCTGCCCTGAACTGGGAAAAGGGTTTTTCCACGGTTGGTGGAATCCCCAGGCCCTTCCAGGCAACCCCCAGCCCAGCACTTCCCTCCTGAAAAGCCAGAGTTCAGTTTTCACAGCTGTAAGGAGTTGGCTTAACCAGAATTAAGGTGATTTTGCTGTTTCTTTATAAACACGAGCACTGAAACCACCGATATTTCAACAGGAAAAACCCATCAGTCAAAAAGCAAACAAAGGACAAAGGAAACTGAAGGAAAAGCTGAGCAGCCAGAGACAAAAACATTTCAACTTTTATTACATTTCATTTACAAATAATGCAAAGGTACAAAGACAAAAGCCTTCACACAAAGGAAAAAAAAAAAAAAAAAGGGAAAGGATTGAAAAGAGTGTACATTTAGTTGAGCTGCTTTTTCACATCGTTTCTCAGATTGCGAACACTTAAAGCCAACTTCAGCTTTTTCCACTTTTACCTAGAGAAAACCACAATAAATAGGACATTTTTTTTTTAACGTCGCCGGGGACAAGCTTTGCAGAGCTCCTGTGCCACCACCGCTGGGGCTGGGTAGAGGATTGCATATATCAGTGAAATAACCCACAAGTTATTTTAATAGAAAAAGTTTCACTTGTGAAGAACAGTAGATTCTACTGTCCCTGAAAATGCATAAATCTGACCTTTTTCCCCCCCACAAGCTCAATGAACCACGTGGAGTTTCTGGTTGTAGCTGCCGGGCTGTGAGAGAAGCTGCCAAAAGCAGCTGCATTTAATTTTATTAAATAAATAAAAAAAAAAAAATCAAACTTCTCCCTTCACGAGCACTAATACCTTTAAACTTCCATTTCTACAAAGAATCTACAAGTATCTAAACCTTCTAACTCCTCCCCAAAGGAAAACCTCGATATCTACTGTCCTGTTAGTTAGCAGTGGACTGGGATACGCTATTTAACGGTCGGACTCGTGTCTGAATATCTGAAT